>JADRCD010204124.1:5298-22937 GCA_019843815.1 Montemys delectorum | reverse complement strand
TTTTTTTTTGGCTTGTTTAGCCTGTTTTTTTATAGAACCCAAGACTTTTAGTCCAGGGATGGCACTATTCCTTTGATCACTAATTGAGAAAATGCCCCACAGTTGGATTTTATGGAGGCATTTTCCTAACTGAAGCTCACTTTTTTGTGATAACTCTAGCCTGTGTCAAGTTGACACACAAAACTAGCCAGTATAATTGACCTCTTGTCAACTTGACACACAAACACATTACTATTAAGCCTTAACCCTTATATTTTTATTTATTTTTAAGATCTAAAGTTTCATAGTCTTTATATATTAAAAGTTCAATTAATTTAAAATGTTTAATATCTTTTAAAATTTAAAGTCTCTTAACTGTGGGCTCCACTAAAATATATTTTTCTTTTAAGAGGGAAAAATATTAGGGCACAGTCACAATTAAAAGCAAAACCAGTGTCTAGGATCTAATTCACAATCTTTTGGGCTTTTTTAAGGGCTTTGGTCACTTCTCCAACTCTGTCTTTTGTAACATACATCTTGTTTTTTGGGCTCTAGACGTCTATATTCCACTGTTGTTGCTGTTTTTGGTGGTCATTGCATGGTATTGGCATTTTTAAAACAATGCTGTAACCAGACTTTACCAATAGCCTCTCATAGACTGTCTTTACGGTGTCAAGCCTCAACTCTTTTGTATGACACCTTTAGTCTTGGGCCATTAATTACAATTTGAGGCTGCACCTTCACCAATGGCCTTCCATGGCCTCTCACTGTGCCGAGACTCAGCTGCTTTTTATGACCCCTTCGTGCTGTCAAAACCAGTACCACCTGGGTGACTCTTATACATTACCAAGTCTTGCTGCAGTACAAGGTACAACCTTGGCTATCTCTGGAACACAACCTCTTTGTGTTCTCAGCAAACACTTCTTAGAAGATGTCACCTCAATGATGCTGGTCTCTTTTTAATCACCGCTAATTTTTTAGCTCTAGCTAACCAGCATCAATAGTTCTAGTAATGTAAAGTTTTCTCTTTAGTAGTTTTGATATTTTGTTAATCACAGTTCATTTTTTAGCCCCAGCTAACCAGAACCACAGAATCTTCACAGTCAAAACAACATGGCCCTGATAAGAGTCTTTAATTTTCCCTCTGAAATTTTACAAGCCAGGCCTCTATTTTTGTACTGTTTTCTTAAACATGATCTTTCAAGCTCCCACAGACATTTCATAGAGTTTTTAACAAACAGTGGCTCTTTCTGCTCAAAGTTTCAAAGTCTTTCTACAGTCCTCTCTAAAACATGGTCAGGTTGTCACAGGAATACCCCACTCCTGGTACCAATATGTCTTAGTTAGGGGTTCTCTAGAGTCACAGAACTTAGTCTCTATGTAGTAAAGAGATTTATTGATGACTTACAGTTTATAGTCCAACTCCCAACAATCAACTCCCAACAACAGTCACGGCAGCAGCTGTGAATGGAAGTCCAAGGATCCAGCAATTGCTCAGTCCCACAAGGCAAGCAGGCAAAGCAGAGAGGGCCTTCCTTTTTCTAATGTCCTTATATACGTCTCCAGCAAAAAGTGTGGCCCAGGTTAAAGGTGTGTGCCACCACACCTTTAACCCTGGGTGACCTTGAACTCACAGAGCTTTCTATATTAATCCTGTGGGATTCGTAGCCACTATTCCTCAAGGTCTCTATGCCAAGATTCAGGTCAGAAACTTGTATCTCTCAGCCTCCAGATTAAGGCCACAAGTGAGCCTTCTAATTCTAGATTGTAATTCACTTCAGACATAGTCAAGTTGACAACCAAAAATAGCCACTACACCTAGTCATGAAACCCTTCACAGACATGCTCAATGGTGATTCTAAATGTCATCAAGTTGGCAAGATCAATCATTAAAACACATGTGAGTCATCTCTGAATTCTCTGAGGTCTAGGCATAGTGCTTGCCCAGGCTTTGTATCAGATCGGTTTCTAATTCATGGACCCAACTGGCACCTATAGTGTTAGTAAGATGTAGAACACAAGCTTAAGAGAAAGTTGTGAAAATGATTTCTAGCAACATAACATATTTAGGTATTATTTTATCTAATGATGTGCGTTCACTCTAAGACATCTGAGCATCCCCTCTCCCTAAAAAGTCCATGTGGTAACACGCTGGCTCTGGATGGCAATCATGGTGGTCATTATCCTCATCTGTCAGTGAATCAGCTGGTCTTCAACGTCTGCTCTGAGCTTGGCTCAGTTGTTTCTTATTAATAGTATTTATTATGTATTCTAATTCTAAGAGTAGTGCCTGTTTCTGGCCATAGAATTTGAAGAGGGGGTTTCTAATGTATAGACTTTTAATACTATAATTTTATAGTAAGAAGTCTAGCCTTTTAGTGTATAGTCTCTACTTAGCTGTAGAATATGTCTTATAGGGCTTTGAGGATGTTTGAAATAACAGACAGCACCAAACCTACATGTCCTTTTTCCTATACCCAGCTACCCATGACAAGGTTAAGAACTCTGCCTTCTCACTCAAAGGATTTGAATTGCTAATGTCATTTATCTTGTGCCTTGGGGCCATTATTAAGAAAAACCAGGGTTAGTTGAGCATAAGCACTGTGATACCATGACAGTCAGTTTAGTAACATAGAAAGCTACTAAGTAACTCCGTGGCAGGTAACACCTTGTGGATACACTGGGCAAAGAATAACTAGCAGTTCAGAGGGGATGAGCAGGATAGCTTGAGATTTTTGTAATGAGCTTACTCACAATGCTATGCAATTAACAAGTTGTGAATTATCTCTCCCTGGAATTTTTATTTCATATTTTGCATGAAGGTGGATCTCGGGTTACTGAAGCTGTGGAATATTAAAATTTCTAATCCATAACATTAGATATTATATTAGTTACTTTTCTGTTGCTATGATGAAATACCATGACCAAGGAAACTTAAAGGTTCCAAAGGAAGAGTCCATCATGGTGTGAGAGGCAAGGCAGCAGGAGCATCAAGCTGGGAGATCACATCTCCAACCACAAATAGGAAGCAGAGGGAGTGTACTAGGAGAGGGGTTATGAACTCTCAGTATGCCCACAGTGATGTACCTCTTAAAGGTAACTTAACATCCCCAAACAGTGTCACCTCTAGGCCAAGTGATCAAATATATAAGCCTATGGAGGTCAATTTTCATTCAAATGCCCATACTCTGCTGTTACTTGGCCCTCATAGGCTCATGGCCATATCATAATGAAAAATGTATTTCGTTGGAGTATATTCTGTGAAGGTATGTCTCTGTATATTTAACTATTAGTTTTGTATTGGCAGAGAGCTTAAATGCTGGCAGAATCTTGGTATATTGTATTTCTATGGACCACATCTGGCCTCATTGTAAACATTTGTTCTTCCTCACTTGTCTAAAGCAAGCTAGAATTGTATTTGATTAGCTGTAGTAAAGATCCAGCCAATAGCTGGGCAGGAAGTGGAGGGTGGATCTTCCAGGCAGAGAGAGGGACACTGGAATAAGAATCCTATGCTGGGACTCAGCCAGCGGACATGGAGATGAATGAATGGACTGTGCTATAGAGCAGAGTAGAAAGGTAGACCTGGCCATATGGCAGAAGGTAGTGCCAGGATGAGCCTGGCTAAGTTTAGAGTAGACAGGAGTGCCCAAGCAAAAGGCCTAACCTTTAAAATATGAAAAAGCCTCTGTGTCATTACTTATCACTGTCTGAGGTAGTCCTGCTGTAGCATTTAGTCCAACTATAAGAGTCCCCATAAGTCTTAACAATCTCAACATCATTCAAACGTCCAAAGTCCCTTTTGAGATTCAAGGCAATCTCTTAACTGTCACCAGCCTAAAATCAAAAAAGCAAATTACTTGCAACAGACAATGATGGCATAGGAGATAAATTCTCTATCTTTAAAAGGAAAAAACAGAGGCACAGTGAAGCAATATTGGACCAAAGCAAAACCCAGCGTGGCAGATACCAAACCCTGAAACCACATGTCTAGTGTTTGGGACCTTAGTTTGACAGGGTTTATGTGGCTCTGCCCCTCCAGCTTGGCTGCCTGCCACATTATCTTTCTCTTGGACTGGCTTCATTCTCTGGAGACATCGTGCATTGATAGATATCCCATGGTCCTGAACTCTCCAACACCTTGGGGTTTTCCACTGCAACACTCAACTTTACTTTCCCAATTTCGTGCAATGGATTCTGAAGGCCCTTTGTCCTCAGGAGGCTTCTGGCAGGGATCAGCACTACCACACTTTGGCTTTGGTAGCCCTCTGAAACTACAGGAGAAGACTCCACAATCCTCTCACTGTTGGGTCTCTCATGCTTCCAAAGCCAGTTCCAAGTGGAAGACACTATCAGTTTGACTGCCAGCGCAAGATGAGTCACATGCCTTTGAGTCACATCAGCAACGGCCTTTGTATGATGCAGTCAGTATTCCTGAAGCAGAGAACTCCCTAGGCTGTTAGTTGGGAGCTTTGTTAGCTAGAAGCTTGCCCTGAGGGCATCTTTCCCATTGGTCCAGTGAAGAGCAGGAGGCCTCTCTTTAAATCCTCTATGCTAATCTCCTTAAGTACAGCCCTCTTTCAGCACACACCTTGGCTGTAATGTTCAGCTTCCTCATGCTCTTCCCTCTCTAAGCGAGACACTTTGCATTCTTTCCACCCTACTTGTTCTTCTTCACTGTAGACCTGCACAAAAGTTATCATGACCAAGGTTACATATACTTAAGACTTTATTTTGGCTTATGGTTCCAGAGGAAGTGTGTAACAGCGTGGGGCAGGGGGAGGTAGGGCAGCAGGAATAGGAAGCTGAGAGATCACACTTCAATTGCAAACTACTGTGTTGATTTGAAGTGGCCAGAGTCATCCTGGTCTTTCCCATAACCTGACATGAGCAGTTTGATTGTTTCACCATTTTGTATCATGTAGTCACTAGGGGCTTTTCACACATAGATTTTATCAGGTTGGTGTAATCCTTTGTTTTCAAGTATGAGCATTTTACAATTGGGTTATTATTTCTACCTTTTTCTTACTGATGTGATATTTTGTGTATTTTTGATGCAATTTCTTTACCAGAGATATTGTTTGTATTTTCTTCTGTTTTGTGGGTTGTTTCTTCCTTTCTTGATTATCCTTTGAGGGATGAATGCTTTCTTTATTCTTTTTTTTTTAAATTGAGGTATACTTAATAATTTCAAACATCCAAGGTCTGCAATGTGAGGATGCATGAATATGTCATGTATCCTAATTAACACGTCTTTTACTATGCCACTTCTATTGTGTGTTTGGGAGGTTAGAATATTTAAGATGTAGTTAACCTTAGACTCTTTAAGGTCTGTTTTACTTTAAAGTTTCAAGTAAAACCTTCAGGATGATTGACTAGTCACAATGATTGTTTCAATCTGAAATGTGCCCAAAGGCTCGTGTGTTAAAGACTTGGTCCTCGGCTTGGTGCTGCTGGAAAGTGATAGAAACACTTCAAAAATGAGGGCAAGATTGTTGAATGGGGAAGACACTCTTAAAGGGATCGAGGACACAGGACTGTGCCTTTCTTTTGGTTCCACACACTCCTACCATTATGTACTGCCACAGGCATAAAGCAATGGAGCTGGCTGGTAATGGTCTGAAACCTTCGAAACTGTGAGGCAGAGGAACTGTCCTCTTTTTAAATCACCTCTGCTCTGTGTTTTGCTGCACTATTACTATTGCATACATGCGTATGTAAGTCTGTGGGGTACAGTGTGCCTTTGTAGGTCAGAAGAGAACTTTGCAGAGTCAGCTCTCTCCTGCTATCTTTATGAGTTCTGGGATTGAATGGAGCTCATCAGGCTTGGTAGAAAAGCACTTCTACCCTCTGGCCCTAGTTTTGTTTTTTGGAACAGGTCTTGCCATGTTGTTAGGACATCTGTTTGATCCCTGGGAGTCACATGGTGGAAAGGGAGGGCTCTGACTTCCACAAGAGCACCATGGAATGGACCCCTGCTACCCACAAGATAGTTAAATGTTAAAAAAAACAAAAAACAAAAAAAACAAAAAAACGATAGTGTGGAGTTCTACAACATTTCAACCTCAATGATGTCTCTCCTCTTCCCTTTGGTGACTACCTAACTCTCTTTATATTTGTCATCTGGAGTCAAAGACTGATAACCCTAGTTCAAATGTGAGGTAGCGCTTCCCTTATCAGACAGAAAATGACTCTACTTCAGAGATTTAAAGTTTGGTACTGTGTGGCTGCCACTTATTACTAGCGTGTTTGTTCTCTGATGAGTTGTTTTGTTTCTTGGCTGCTTTTTTTCTCATTTATAAAATGGTGTCATTAACACCCATCTACCTCATAGGTTGTTGTGATATGCACATGAATTCAGGCAACATTTGGAACACTCTCCTGACACACAAACTCCAAGTACTACATGCAGACGAGGACTCCTTTGCTTCTGTGTGTCCCATGTTGCCTAGCTCTTTATGCTGAGTTGCTTAGTGGTACAAGACAGAGACTCCAAACTACAGTTACACTGGATTCTTTGTTCTTAAGTCCTAATGCCACTACACACCTAAAACTAGAGACTGCTACCAAGTACTATGTTTACTTACCTCTGCACATAAGATGAAAGTTAGTGTCCTTACTCATTCACTAATGAATGCTAAAGCTATACCTGTTGTAAGATTCAAGTAATCGTGTTAGGTTCCTATTTTAATCATTTATTTCGATAAGAGTTCTATTTTTAATCTAAAGAGAAATGTACTTGAAGTTCATCAATTTGTTTTTGGGAAGTGAGAAAAATCCCTCTAAGTAATGCAAACAGAGTTTCAAAGATAAGTGAGAAGGGAACCGTGAAAACACTGCCATCCCAAGGCACAAATGCACACTAATAGCCTTCAATGGCTCGAAGGAAGTGTACCATTGCCAAACTGATGACCTGTTTAATCCCTACACCCACTGTTACTGGAGGAGAGAGAAAAGCTGTCCTTGACCTTTATGTCCATTCTGTGGTTCGTGCATTTGCACAATCCCCTCACCCCACAAATTTAAAACAAAAAGTTTCAAATGTGGAGAGCATGTAAGGTGCCTAGCTAGCTTAAGGTAGTGAGCAACACTAATCATTCTAGCCTACCCCCCAGTAGCATGTCCTGTTTGCTGAACATTACTGATATAAGTAGCATCTAGAACCAGGGCCCTGGTTTAGGCTGGCATTTTGGATTCAAACATTAAGTGCTTCCTGAGGTTGCTTTTTGTTCTCGTTTTTCAAGACAGCGTCTCACTATGTAGCTCTGATTGTTCTGGAACTCACTATGAGGACCAGGCTATCCTTGAGCTTACAGAGATCTGCTGGCCTCTGCCTCCCAAGCATGCCTGGCCCAACGTTTTCTTTTTCATGATATCAAATAATAACTGGTTTTGGAGATTACCTTCTTATCAGGTAATAGGAGATCAGCTTGACACAAGCTAGAGTTATCTGAGTAAAGGGAACCACAACTGAGAAAATGCTTCCATAAGATTGGCCTGTAGAGAAGCTTGTGGAGCATTTTCTTAATTAGTGATCAATGTGGGAGGGACAGCACATTGTGGGTGGTGCCACTCCTGGGCAGGTGGTCCTGGGTGCTATAAGAGAGCAGGCTGAGTGAGCCATAGGGAGCAAGCCAGTAAACGGCACCCCATCCATGGCTTCTGCATCAGCTCCTGCCTCCATGTAGGAGTGCCCGCCATGACTTCCCTCTGTGATGTAGTGTCCTGTGGAAGTGTAAGCCGAATAAACCCTTTCCTCCTCAAGTTGCTTTTTCTTATGGTGTTTTCTCATAGCAACAGAAACCCTAACTAAGAAATAGGACAAAACTCTAAATTTATTCTCCAAATATGAAGGCGTGTTATTGGATGAGACAATACACAAGATACACAGGATGAGACAATTACACAGGAAATCAAAGCAGTGAGTTTCAGACAGCAGACACTGGTCTGGGCCTATTCACACAAAGATGGACAAAATATGATTGATACCAAAGAATTTATTGTAAATGTCATGGCAAATACATTAAGCATCATCAAATTACAAAGGAGCTAGAAAAGTCCATGTTGAAAGAATGTGCTTTCTCCCTCCCCGCCATCTTCAGGTCATTGGCTAGTTCCAACATTTTAGGTAATGAAATACTTAACAGGATAGCAGACCTTCACATAATTTCAGGATTGTATCTTTATCTTAACTTTAGAAGCAGATAACTGTGGATTCCAGTATCAATTATTCTCTGTTTTTATCAATTCTGTAATGATCTGTAGAATCTTGTCATCTGAGGGAATGAAAAATAAATACATCAAAACACATATAAACATTGTAACACTACTGGCTAATTTTCTAATGCACATATGTACAAACAAGCAGTATATTTAATCACAAGCCTTTCTTAAATTAGAATGTAAACCAACACTAGTAATGTATACTATGATACCAGAGATGTCTAGAAAAGTCAAATTTGTTGCTTTATAGGAGTTATGTTAATGATTAAGGTTATCTTATGTCTACTTCAGAAAGTCAATGTTTTGTAAAAAGAATTTCATATTTGAGTATTTATAGGTAAAGGCCCCACATAATGAGATATGTGTTTTTTTTGTTTGTTTTTTTCTATTTTTTTCTTTTTTACCCAGGTTTTGTTATGTGGTCCAAACTAGGCTGGAACTCATGATCCCCCTGCCTCAGCTTCCCAAGTGCTGGGGTTATAGATGTGCACTATGAAGCCTAGCCTGTTATTCCTATAACTAGTTCTTTAGAAATTCCTTCAAGAAGTTCCTCATTTTTTCTCACTGAGCTGAACCACACTGAAGGGTTCATTTACTCTTTCTTGTTTTGCAGCATGACAGATTTTTACCAAATGGGCAAAGATGGCAATGATTTTATTCGAGGCTTGGTTAAACCAAGGAAACAAACATTCTAAGGAGGAAGTGCTCTCAGAGAGGTGTCAATGGGAAGTGACAGTGTTATCTATACAACAAGAGAATCAAACACCAGCTAAATGGATAAACAGAGAGGTGACATTACTTGCTAAGGTGGGCTTATTAACAGCTACTCCTGTCTAAACAGCTCTGGAATTGTGACTTCCTGTGACTCTCAAAGCCACCTTCTCAGAAAGCCATCAGGGCACAGCTGCAAGACTGAAAGACACTCTACATTTATACTGGGTCCCAATGTCCCTAGTCACAGTGATTGCCTTGAGACTTTTGACTTGGGCCTGTGGCTGACACTCAGGTGCTCAGGAGCTACAGCAGTATTAAAGAAAGGAAGGATAAATTGGAGGTGGGGGAGGGAGGAGGCTCTTGCTGTCAGTGGAACTATGCTTGTCTAAAGTTAGTTGAATTTGAAGAAAAGTAGAGAGAACTAGAAAGCACAGGGGTAACTTTAGACATTTCTGTGTGAGTCGCTATCACAATATGTCTTCATAGTAATGCCAGAAAGGTCACTAACATGTCACCTTCCTTCTCAAGTCAAAATAAGCATCAAAGGCACAGATAATCCTTCTTAAAAAACTATTTTTAAAATGACTTTTTGTTTTGTTTTGTTTTATGTGCATTGGTGTTTTGCCAGCATGTATGTCTATGTGAGCGGATCAGCTGCCCTGGAACTGGAGTTAAAGACAGTTGTTAGCTGCCATTTGCATGCTGGGAATTGAACTCAGGTCCTCTGGAAGAGCAGCCAGTGCTCTTAACCACTGAGCCATCTCCCCATCCCTAGATAATTCCTAACATTATTAAAGCAGGAAAACCATACTTCAGTGCTTATGATACAACAGCATGGAAAGTCTATAGCACCAACTAGAAAATACTAGCTCTAAAACTTGACCTAATCAAGAGAAAACTAATGGCTTACAGGAACCACAGCTATCAAGGAACACGTTAAACCAAAGCCCGAGGATGCACCCAACTAAATCCTAAGGCTGGGACATTTTAGGGGTTTATTACAATAGTTATGCATTTAAAAAGGCCCACAGTAGGAAAGCAGAAATAGCAACAGACAAAACCATCATCACAAGTCTCTTTAGAGAAATTAGTGTGCTTAGAAGAGATGTGGAGCCTTGTGATGTTTCCACATTTGTGGATCGGTAATGTGCTCACTTCGGGCAGTGCTGGACCCTGCTACTGACAAACCATGTGTTTATTTCAGGCTTCTGTAGAAGGCCAAAGCGCTTTCTATACCAGCTACTAGTTGTGCATTTGTGAGAAACGTATGGAAGAGAACACAGCTATGATAAACCAGTGAGTAGCAAACCTTATGCTGCTCTAATTTTTTTCTGTGAAGTGGATTGTTTACAAATGAAGTTAAGAAGACTAGGGGGCTGGAGAGATGGCTCAGTGGTTAAGAGCACTGGCTGCTCTTCCAGAGGACCTGGGTTCAATTCCCAGCACCCACATTTCAGCTCACCATTATTGATGACTCTAGTTCTAGGAATTCCGACACCTTTAGAAAGATGCACATGTAGGACAAATGTCAATGCACAAATATAGATAAATAAAAATGGTCAGGAGTAAAGATTTTAAGAGAATAAGCTGCAAATAGTCACTAATTGTGTGGGAGTTGAACAGTGCAAGTAGATTTTTTAAAAAATAAGATTTTATTAATAATTACATCGAAAGTATGGTTTCAGTGTGTCATGGGGCATTAAAATGTTAAATCATAATTTCTAGACTCAATCTCTCAGATTTTATTTAAAAAAATATTTATCTGAAATACAATAAAACACTTACTTTCAAGGGACATCTTTGGATTTTCAAGTTTTTTTCTTAAAACAGAATCAATGAGAATTCTTAGCTGCTTAAAAATGACAGCTATCTTTACTGGGGCCTGTTGAGAGACGACATCGGACAGAGTTGATCAGGACATTTGCATGTGTTTACATAAAGCAATCTGAGCATGTGTACCTCACAGTTTAATCCACTTAGGACACCAGGATTGTTACCATAAAATGCGACAGGGGAAGTATGAGCAAATGACCTGTTAAGCATGGGAGCTCAGCTACATGGGTCTCTTGCTTTCCAGAGGTCTGGTATCTTTTGTCGCAATAAAGCAACTTATTCCAATAACTCTTTGTTTCTCTATGAATATGACACTGAGTCAAGACTAAAAGGTTCTGAGGAAATTTTGGGGGTGGGCTGGGGAGGGGGTGAAGAGTAGTTTGAAACAGGGGCTCACTATGACGTAGCCCAGGCTGGCCTTGAATGCAGAGCCTTCTGCCTGCCTCTTTGCCTCCTGGGTGCTGGGATGAAAAGTGTGAGCTACCACACTTGTGGGGAGGAAACAGTTTTTAACAGTTTTATTGAAGGATAATTTATAAATCACAAAAATTTCAATGATTTTTGGCAAATTTGTAGAGTTTTTAACCAATATCATTACAACCCAATTATGAGACCATCTCTACCACTCCAACTTATTTGCATGAACCAATACATTTTTTAAAATACTTAACCAAACTTCTCTGGTTCTGGACACACAGCTATAATTAATAGTATGTATGAGAACTTCTTTATACTGGTCAATGTTGCTGGGGCTATGGAGGAAGATGCAAATAAGCAAATAAGCATAGACTGCTTTACCTTGTCCAGAGAAGAATTTTTTCATGTCTTAAAAAGTATGAGTCTGAGCTGGGCGGTGGTGGCGCACGCCTTTAATCCCAGCACTTGGGAGGCAGAGGCAGGTGGATTTCTGAGTTTGAGGCCAGCCTGGTCTACAGAGTGAGTTCCAGGATAGCCAAGGCTACACAGAGAAACCCTGTCTTGAAAAACCAAAAAAAAATAAAAAAAAAAAATAATAAAAAAAATAAAATCATACACACACACACACACAATGAATCTCTGTGGTTTTTGTATGGAAAGGCTGAACAAATGTAGTGAGTGGGCATGCATCTGGGAAACAAGTGCCAACCACCTCCAGGCTTCTGGGAGGGCTGAGTCTGCCTCCCCACCCCCACCCCACCCCCATCTACACTGGGTTACAATGAAGCTATCTGGCATAATCCAGAGAAAACTGTTGTCAACATTCCTGGTATACAACAATTGTCATGATTATAAATAAATATGTTCTGTGATAGTAATATGATCTTCAAATTATAAAAAACATATAATTAAGATGAAGCTTTCTACGGTAACCCACACAGGAAAAGATTATGCAAACCTCAGTAAAAGCTTTAACGTCTATGATACAGGAATTTGAATGTTTTCATAAACTCATCTGGACTGGATACCTGAAAATAGATCCAGCCATCCACAGACAGAAGCCGTTCTCGGTGCTGGACTTCTATGTCACCTCCAAAAAGCAAAACTGGAAAAGGGGTGATGAGAGTTGTTTCTCTCAGATAGACTCTGGCATACCTCACCTATAAAAGACAAAGTGTGGGGAACAACTTCATAGTCTAAAATACAAAAAGTTCACTTAGCTATTTTTTATGTAAGTATTTTCCTAACAAATTTAATAGAAAAATACATACATTTATATAACCTCATTACTCTCCCTAACATGCCCCTTATTTAGAAATGGAACACACACCTTCTTTTACCTTCTTTTTCCTTCTGAGACAACCGCTTTAGTGAAATATCGAAATACTCTTGGACCAGATAAATTATTAACCGATGTCCCCTTGCCGTAACTGTCTGAATTCCAAGTAGAAGGCGGTAGCCAGAGAGAAACCTTACTATCTTTCTTTTATTTAATGGGAGAGAGAGTTTATTTTGTGTTCTGCTTGAGAAAGTACCTCAGATTTCAAATGTCAGCAAAAGTAACAGTTGTACTTGAAAAAAAGAGAATGCCATCAGGACACCAGAATGTGTTAGGAGGGAGGCCTAGAGCGGTAAGCAGGGATTTGAGAATGAGCATTTGGGGCTGGAGAGATGACTCAGTGGGTAAGAGCACTGACTGCTTTTCTGAAGGTCGTGAGTTCAAATCCTAGCAACCACATAATGGCTCACAACCATCTGTAATGAGATCTGACGCCCTCTTCTGGTGTGTTTAAAGACAGCTACAGTGTATTTACATACAATAATAAATAAATCTTAAAAAAAAAAAGAGAATGAGCATTTTACCTTCTCCTGGTACAAGAGCCACCCGTAGGTTTGTAGATCCCGGTTTACTGAGGATGGGTGCACTTGAGCTTTGCCTTGAGCTGTCTCCACCATGCACGCCAGCTTTTCCGTCACGTCCACTGACTTCGTATACATAATCTTCCCCACACTGTCATACAGCCCAGCAGCCAGCACAGCTTTAAGAAGGGCAATGTCCTGAAAAGAGAGTGTCTGCGGGCCTTTCCTTCCTTCCCAGCTGGTAGAAGATGAAAATCCTGCTGCTTTCACCAACTTCATTAGCTCCTGCTTCACATCCTAGATTTTATGTTCAATTGAGACATAATCAATTAGAGAAAGGACCAAACAACTTTGAAATGTATAGTGCTGTCTCCTATAAAAATAGATAGGATGCAAAGTATCATTTAGATGAGTACAGGAAAAAGCTTGAGTGGAGAAGAAAGGATTCTGGGAGGCGACGGATTAGAAGTCAGCTGTGTTCAGCACCCAGGACAGTGATGTCATATAAGCATCTATGAGAGCAGTGAACTGGGGTCTGAATGTATTTTCATGCTCCACACTGACTTCACCACTGCCTTCTTTAAATTTTTATGTTGGTTTGTTTTCAGTCATTCTTTAGTCAGTGGAGATACATTAGGAAACATTAGAGGGAAACTTGATAGTCATGACATGCACCTTCTGACAGAAAAGCCCACTAACTTCCTCACTTGATGAAACACCTTTTCCCAGAGTGCAAACTGGCAGAAGCCCCAGGAAGGGCTGAGGCTAAAGGACCACAGGTGGTGTTTACACTGGCTGTCCTTTAGGCTTGGTCTGCAGCTTAGACCATTCCAGGGGAGGAGAGACCAAACAGCTGCTGTAAGCCCTGAGCTGGCAGAGACCCCAAGCTCAGGGGCGTGAAGACAGGCTGGGGAAAGGAGCTGGTGGGAGGGGATCTGGAGGTTGGAGACAATTAAAGGGAGACAAAGAAGAAAGGACTAATTCAAAGAGCTAGCCACTTCTGGGCCAACTGACTGGGATACCCTCAGATGGCTCGGAAGTGGCTATTTCCAGAATTCAAGAAACCCTACTGAACAATTAAACTGATTTCTTAAAAAAAAAAAAAAAAACACAAATAGGAAAAAAAGTTGATTAACTATAGATTAAGAAACTTAAGGGAACAATCAAATGTAATGAGTAAATCTTGTATGGATCATGATTCAAATTAAGTGTGAAAAACAAAGTTATTAAATGACTAGGGATAGTTAGGTGCTATAATTTGATGATATTATGATTTAGGTTTTTTGTTTTGTTTTGTTTTGTTTTGTTTTCGAGACAGGGCTTCTTTGTGTAGCCCTGGCTGTCCTAGAACTCACTCTGTAGACCAGGTTGGCCTCAAACTCAGAAATCTGCCTGCCTCTGCCTCCCAAGTGCTAGGATTAAAGGCATGCACCACCACTGCCCGGCTTTGTTTGTTTTAAAGGTGTGATATGGTGTCCAAAAAAAAAAAGTCTTATACTTTAGAGATACATAATTTTCTATTCTCTGCATTTATTTAAAATACAGTCTACAGGGCAGACAGTAAAGTAAGGGGAACAAGCACAGAACAATACTGATCACATGTTGCTAATTAATAGATGTGGGGAAATGGGTGAACTAGAGTTCCTGACAGTATTCCATTTACTTCTGCTATTCCTGAAATCCTCTGTAATTAAGCAACATAATAACTGAGTACCAGAGTTGGAAAGAACTCTAGATAATGCCCTTTGAGCTATTTATTAAAAAAATAACTAAAAAGTTAACTATCTTATTTCTAAGCTAGTATTATTTCTATGAAACCATGCCACCTCTTTATAAAAATCATCCCCTGAGTACATTACGGTTGCTAAGAGCAATATTAAGAATCACCTCCAGTGTCAACAGTGATGTTCTGTTAAGGAAGTTCCTCTGGCAATATGAGATCTCTGAGCGGAAGCCTCCTTCTTGCCTCGCTTTCTTCCACCTAGATGAACACGTCAGAGGATAAAGGTCACCACAACTCCTTTCCAGGCTCCTCCTCAGAGGGAGTAACCCAAGGAAGGCTTAATAAAATTACAATCTGTTAAGGAGGAGGAGGCTTGTTTACTGTAGCTCCTACATTTATATAGTTTCCAACTGCAGTATTTTTAAGGATAACAAATTG
This sequence comes from Montemys delectorum, assembly GCA_019843815.1. Taxonomy (NCBI): domain Eukaryota; kingdom Metazoa; phylum Chordata; class Mammalia; order Rodentia; family Muridae; genus Montemys; species Montemys delectorum. The sequence continues at coordinate 7,750 of JADRCD010204124.1, read as the reverse complement.
TTGAATTGCTTCAGACTCGAGAACTGTACATATATAACAAGTATGTTGTTCTTAAATGAGTCTCTGATAAAATAATAACCTAAGAAATTTAAAACACTATGAATAAATTTAAATGTTAGAGCACAGATGGAATGACAAAGGTACACCTTCTAACGAGGTCAGCTCTCTCCAGGCGTCACCGGCTCACTGAGAGCGACCAGGTGATTCCCTTACCCTAGATATGCATGGTAGATCGTGAGGTGGTCTGAATCAGCCACAGCCAAAGACGACTTCGCAAGGTCTGCTTCATCCTTCCGACCAATCGGTGTGATGAAAGGAGACTTCTCCGTCATCACGGCTGCCAGCGTTGCCTGCCAATAAATATCATTTATCATTAAAGAAGTATACACCCAAAGTTGTTTAAAAAATAAACAATAAAACAATTACAATCAAGTTACCTGTTTCTTATTTACAATTGCTAACTTACAATTTCATAACTTTTAGCTCAATTCCTTTCATGGAAGTCAAACAACCTATTTACTTTTAGAATATCTCTGTGATTTAAGGAAGTATAGTACTAGAATCAGGAAAAAACTGAAAACACATTCAAGTGATTAAAGTCTGCTATTTAGTTATAGGCAATCTGATAGCTTAGTACTTTAGACTTCTAGACTGTTCATTTTCATTGGCTGCAATGCCTTTCAAACCTAAGTTGAGGATCTTTCACATTTCTAAAGACACAGATAGCTGCCATATGAGGAGGAGGACCTTCACTAAACACTGACTGTGTAGTGCCTGGATGTTGGAGTTCTCAGCCGCTATAAACCAGTGTTCATTATAAATTAAACAACAACAACAGAAAAGCAGCAGCAAAGTTTTGGCTGGTGTTACAGCTCAGTGGAAGCTCAGTACTCACCCAGCAGGCTTGAAAGCTGGGGCCAATCCTCACATTAGTGTAAAAATGCATTGAAAATAATGATGTACAACCATCTACTTGTTGCAAGGTTGCAGACAAACTACAACACAAATGGTACCTTTTGAACTTACCAAGTTCTGGGAATCATCCCCGACTCACTCCCAGAACCCTCCAACCCCTGCCTTGTTACTGTTGCCCTGGGGACTGAACTCACTGCTGAGCCACACCCCATCTCCAAATCTTCTACTACTACTACTACTACTACTGCTACTACTACTACTACTACTACTTCTTCTTCTCCTTCTTCTTCCTCTTCTTCTTCTTTTTTTTTAAAGATTTATTTATTTTATGTATGTGAGTACACTGTAGCTATACAGATGGTTGTGAGCGTTTATGTGATTGTTGGGAATTGAATTTTTTAGGACTTCTGCTCCCTTCAGTAAACTCCGCTCCCTCAGTCCCTGCTCGCACCAGCCCAAAGATTTATTTATTATTATATGTAAGTACATAGTAGCTGACTTCAGACACACCAGAAGAGGGCGCCAGATCTCATTACGGGTGGTTGTGAGCCATCATGTGGTTGTTGGGATTTGAAATCAGGACCTTCGGAAGAGCAGTCAGTGCTCTTACCCGCTGAGCCACCTCACAAATTTACTTCTAAGACTAGAGAGAAGGATAACAAGAGGAAGGATCCCTTGTTCTGTGTTGAATGGCCTTGATTTGTGCTCAAAACCATCACTTGAAAATGCTTCAAAGGCACTGCAGACCACACGCCCAGAGATTCAGACAGACAAACTGAACTTATTTCTGAAGTAAATTGAGAAAATAGACTCTGAGAATCACTGGCTCAGAAAGAGAATCCGGATAAAGGAAGTTTTCATTCTTTTAAAGCATATTGTGTCAACAACGTCCCATAAATAATACATATTTAATTAAATCCATATTTCAGCTGAGTTACTGGGTGGTGACAACTTAGGCAAACCAAACTCACAACAGTATTTTTCTATATGTAAGTTAATAGGGAAATAGGCTTTTAAGTATGTTAGTATAAAAAGTTAAATATATTTGAAAAATCTCACCAGGCATTCAGGTCACATACATTTTAATGATAGCACAGCCATTGTATTTTGTTAAGAAATTAAAGTTTAAACTTGTTTCCATCCCCTAATAATATCCCAAACAAAAGGCCCTTGAAGTGAAGTAGTCAGCGTCTTACTTACCACTGGTTCAAGACAGCCAAATATGGCTCCAAAAATGAGCATCTTGCCAATTTTGACATTGACAGGCAAAGCAGCAAGGTGCTGGCCCAGTGGAGTCAGTTTGGGCTCGTTTGGTTCACAGGCTCCAATTTTTCGGAGTAAATTCATTGCATTGCTGATTACTTGAAGCTGAGGAGGATCTAAGGCTTTGGAGAGAAAGTCTTCAGGAGAGCCCAGATCGCATTTCTGCAATGTAAAGGAGAGCAGAAAGAATCAGTGCTACCCCGGGGGGGGGGGGGGGGGGGGGGGGGGGGGGGGGCTTTGGCGGGACTAAAAGCATGAAACAAACTCTAACACA
>JADRCD010204123.1:0-22534 GCA_019843815.1 Montemys delectorum | reverse complement strand
TGTGTGTGTGTGTGTGTGTGTGTGTGTGTGTGTGTGTGTGTGTGTGTGTCTTGGCTTAATTTTAGTTGCTGTATGATCATGGATGAGGAGGTTATTTACTGTAGCATGGAGAACTTCCCAGTAGTGCCTCTGAACAGAAGAGTCGAACTCCACTCCCAGTCCTGACTCTTTACTAAACATTAGTTCATATTGATGTCTCTGCATCCTGGAAATATACATGGAAGTAGACACGTAGTGTGACTTCTGGACTCTGGATCTAGCTGCAAACCTTGACTTTTCACATCATACTGAAGTCTGACTCTGCCCTAGGTTAGCCCAACAGGAGACACACAGCTAAGGACCCCACAGATGAGGGGATTCTGTATCTCACCCAGCACCGAGACTCTTCAGTTCCTTACAGTTGAGTCTAGAAAGTGGATCTGCTTTGGCAGGAACAAGCAAAGAAGACAGCCACGGTGCAGTCTATTTCAATCCCACTGTATTAATGCGATGAAGGCTTTAATGATACCTTAAAAAAAAATCAGCTGCTTAAAGGTAAACCCTGCATAGAAACATAGAAACTCTGACCTCCTCACAAGTGGCTAAGACAGAACACAACTGCCCTTCCTGGAAGGGATTCCAGCACAGAAAAGGGACCTAAATAAAAAAGTGGCGACAGCTAAATAAAGCCCTGCATTTGGCTGGACTGCAACGTCTCACTGTTAGCATCTTAGTTTTGATGAATGTACCTCAGTTGTGTACAATGGCTATGTGGGGCGGGGGGGGGGGAGAGAAGGCAACCAGAAACTCTCTCTGTTATGTTTTGCACCTTTTCTGTCTAGAATGATAATCATCCTGTCCAGAATTTTTACAAAATAAGTTAGATGTATTAGAGTATGCTGATAATCCAAACTGTCAAGGTCATTCTCTGCTTTGTAGCAAGTTTAAGACCAGCCTAGGCTACATAAGACCCTGTCATGAGCCGGGCGGTGGTGGCGCACGCCTTTCATCCCAGCACTTGGGAGGCAGAGGCAGGCGGATTTCTGAGTTCAAGGCCAGCCTGGCCTACAGAGTGAATTCTAGGACAGCCAAGGCTGTACAGAGAAACCCTGTCTCGAAAAACCAAAAAAAAAAAAAAAAAAGACCCTGTCATGAAGTACAGCTGCTGCTGCTGCTTCTGCTGCTGCTGCTGCTGCTGCTACTACTACTACTACTACTACTACTACTACTACTACTAATAATAATAATAATAATAATATAAGATTAAGGGGCCAGCAAAATGGCTCAGCAGGACCTGCCACCAAGCTTGACAATGTGACCTTGATTTCTGGAACTCACGTGGCAGAAGGTGAACACAAACCTCCTACAAATTGTCTGCTGACCTCCACATACTCACCTGCATGCTAACCCCAATCACAAGGACAAAAACAAGTCAATGTGACCAGGGGCTACTGAGGCACCCCTTTACAATCCTAGTGCTTGGGAAGCAGAGGTGGGCAGATCTCTGGGAATTCGTGGCGAGCCTGGTTTCAGAGCTAGTTCCACAACAGCCAGCCAGGGCTACACAAAGAAACCCTGTCTCAATGAATGAATGAATGAATGAATGAATGAATGAATGCAATAAGAAGTTTGACACAAAACAATATATATGGTATAAATTATAGTGCAATAAAGATACTAGCAAAAATTTTAAGAATTACCAAGGTGTTAACAGTTTGTACACTGAGGAGGCATTGTGTGCATTTCTTTTCTAGACATGATTTCACATGCACACACACACACACACACACACACACATTCATGTACACATCACATACACAAAGAAGGAAGGTGAGCCAGCATAATGATACACATTTTTTTTTTAGGTTTTTCAAGACAGGGTTTCTCTGTATAGCCCTAGCTGTCCTGGAACTCACTCTGTAGACCAGGCTGGCCTCGAACTCAGAAATCCGCCTGTCTCTGCCTCCCAAGTGCTGGGATTAAAGGCGTGTACCACCATAGCCGGGTGATGACACACATTTTTAATCCCAGCACAGATCTCTGTGAGTTCAAGGCCAACCTGGTCTACAAAACAAATTCCAAGATTAGCCAGAGTTGTTAACCCAGAGAAACCCTATCCCAGCCCTCCACCCCTAAAAATGTAGGGAGATGAGTCTGATCAAAATATGCTGCATGAAATTCTTGAAGAATTAGTAGAATATATTATTAAAAAATAAAAATAAACTGGGCAGTGGTGATCCATGCCTTTAATTCCAGCACTTGGGAGGCAGAGGCAGGTGGATTTCTGAGTTCGAGGGCAGCCTGGTCTACAGAGTGAGTTCCTGGACAGCCAGGGTTATACAGAGAAACCCTGTCTCGAAAAAACAACAACAACAACAAAAAACTATAAAAAAATAAAAATAAATAAAAATAAAAATAATTTAAAGGAAAACCCAGCTAGACATAAAGTGTAATTAGCAGGAAGTATTCTTAGAGCAGTGTTTGGGAATGAAGGAATAAAGCCGAGTAAATACATTCTTTGGGTGACAGACTTAAGGTCTTTAATTACTGTCAATATTTATTGTAATTTACTCACTATAAATAAATTACAGTAAATAATGTTAGGGTATAGCCTCAGATTTTATGAGGCTCTGGATTAGATCTTCAGTACTGCTCCCAAAAATATATATGCTTACGTGTAAAACAGCTGTCATTAATATTATACAGCTTCATTAGGGATTTTTTAGTAGGTTATTTAGTTGATTGTTTTGCTGCTTTTGATGTAGAGTCTCACTTGTTACCCAGAGGCTGGAATGGAACTCACTTTGTAGACCACGCTGGCCTCAGGCTTGTGGCCACCCCTCTGCCTTTCTAGTGCTTGAGAGATGGGGTTTGAATCTGAGTTCTCTGGTGCCCTTCTTCCAGCCCCTCAGACATTAAGTGGAGAATGCGTGAGAGGGCGGTGGCACAGAATCCATCCTGCCACCCTTGTACACAGGGACAGAAAACTTAGCCTCAAGGGTCTGGAGAAAGAACTACAATTTGTGAACTGAAAACACCCACCTACCATTTTCGGTACATTTCGTTTTTCTTGAAGCCTGAAGAAAACCTCTATACTCACTGTTCTGTCTGGTACAAGGTAGGGAAGGCACATCTCAATTCTAACCTTTGTTGATGGTGTGGGCTGCCGCAGGCAAAGACAATGCTAAAAAATATCAGATAGAGCAGGCAGGAGTCTGTCAGATCAAGAGACAAGACTTGGAGAAAAAGCATGCACATTTGCATGCCAGAAGTCCTAGTGACAGATATACTTGTGTGCAATTATGTTTTTGTTTTTGTTTTTGTTCTTTTTTTGTCCTAGAGCATTGGCTTTAGAGCTCATTGAATCCCACAGCTGCATGTAACCAATTGTTTCTTTCAGCAAATATGTTTTGGAGTCTTTCATGTTCTGTGTCTGAGGTAGGACAGTAGAGACAATACTGTATCTACCAATATGTTGGCTTTTGTTGCAAAAAAAGCAAAATGAAAAACCTTAGTCCGGTCAGCCAAGATAGATTGTTACCATCAAGAAAAATTAGGGCAGTGGTGGCACACGCCTTTAATCCCAGCACTTGGGAGGCAGAGGTAGGCAGATTTCTGAGTTGGAGGCCAGCCTGGTCTACAGAGTGAGTTCCAGGATAACTAGGGCTATACAGAGAAATCCTGTCTTGAAAAACCAAAAGAAAAAGAAAAAAAGAAAAGAGAAAAAAGAAAAAAAGAGAATAAAAGAAGAAAAAGGGAAAAAAAAGAGAAAAGAAGAAAAAGGGAAAAAAAGAAAAGAGAAAGAAAAAGAAAAGTTAGGCTCTCTTCTGTGCTCGTACATGCTTATTCTTCCAAGTAATACATTTTGTATAGTAGCAATGTTTGTAAAGTGTCTTCCCTGACAGCATATTGCTAGCAAGAGGCATAATTTTTGTAAGTAAATAGCTCATTCTTGGTTAACTGTATTTTTTTTAAGGCAAAACTGATCTTCTTGCCTCTACTCACACCCCCAGTGCTGGAGCTGGAACCTGGTGCCTCCCCCACGTCACCCTAGTGCTGTATCCACTGAGCTAGCTATAGCTACAATGTACTTGCCCTCCCATTGAAATTTGTATCTGGAAACTTCCTTCCCCTGCTTCATCTTCTACTGTTCAGCTTACTGAGAACAGGCCCTCCCTTAAGAGCTATGTGCAATAAGCTCCCCACAGGAACTGTGAAGATGTCCCTACACATAGCAAATAGATTTTCTAAAAACAACAACAACAACAAAAAAAAAAATGTCCCAGCAGACATATAAAATGAATGATCTAAGCTGACAATGAGAATTAACACATTTCTTTTCCTTTGGCTTAAAGCTGACTCCTCCTGCTCTCCTCTAGTGCCACTGCTAACTGTATCCACGATGTGTTTTGAGCAAGTGCAATGAATCAATGTGCCCAGAAGAGTCCAGAGAAGGAGGTGATGCTGGACCATTGCAGCGGGCGACACTTGGTTCTGAGGGCCAGATTCTGTGCTTCCTTCTTGCCTGGGGTTTGAGTAACAGCCTTTGCCGACAAATCCCAGCACTGTGCCGATTCTTAGAAAGGCTCCCTCCAACCCCACGGTCCTCTGTGCTTGTAACCCTGGTGTTCGGTTAGCGTCATCTGTCACAACTGAAATTAAACAACAAAAAGCATGTCAGGTGAGAAGCTGAGAAAGACACCGGGCTGTTTATGAGAGATATACCATTACAGTCTAACGCAGGATGGAAGGAGGCATCTGCCCTCTCTGAGCACCCACCCCCCCCTCCCCGCCTCCACCACTCTCCCCTGGGCTTCCAGAAGGTCCCCTTCTCCTCAAGCCTGCCGATTAGCCTGTGCTTCCAACCATGTTTATTCTCTCTGGCTCCGTAGCAAACGCCCTAGGGGGGAAAACCTGGCTCCGTGGATGCCTGGTCTCCTGGTACATTCAATTTCTCTCAATTAGGAGACTCTGCTGGAGACACAATGGGTTTTGGTGAGCTCGGATTCTGACTGGTTTTTATATGAATGTACATGAAAGATCTGATTTCCTCTGTGATTTTATGGCAGGGGAGAACAGGCAATTAGATTAATTTCTGCTCTGTTTTCTGGAACTTTCCTTTCTCTTCTCTCCTCATGCCACCTTTGTTTCTTCCCATGCCCCCCCAACCCTTTTTGTTAATAGACTGTTGGAACTCTTTGGTTTCACTGATGGAAGTGGATTTAGTAAGTGTAGCAGCTGGGTTTGAGTTTGGGGCCTGCTCCACAGCCTATTCTTTTAGTTATACTCTGGGGTGGCTTATAGGAAACTGAGGAACACAACCTCAAGTCCCCTGGTGTTTGTGGGTGACTTCATGGGGTTTTCTGTCCAAGAGGCTAGGGAGCAAGACCACACCAGGAGAAGACATGCTGAAATTCAGGCTTCCTAGAAGGGAACCCATCCTAACCTCCTTTTTCCCCAAATACCCGGTTTCTTCTCAGACGTTTCTGAGGGCTGGGATGCTGGCTCTGGTGGTGGAGTGCTTTGCTTATCTGGTACACATGAAGCCCATGGTTCAATCCACAGTACCAGTACGGGGGAAGAAAATTATTCTGATTTCTTCAGTATTTTTCCACCACCCCCTTGTAATTCAGAGCACAATTCTCCCCAGGACAACACAACAGGGTGGAGATGCAATGTGAAGCTGGGGGAAAAGAGGGGGTGCTTCTCCATTCCACATGCAAGGCCTTCCACCCATCCTCAGCTTTTAAATGAAGACCTCCCCACTCTGGGCAAAGGAGAAAAAAAGAGCCCCATGAGATTTAAACTTTAACTGGGGAAAAATGGAAAACACTGAACATTAGCATCTCTCCCAAGTCTCTGCCAGTAAGCCCAGAGCTAAGAGGTTTCCAATTGTGAACCCTAAATCCTTTTTTTTCCTCTTTTAAAGTGTGTTTACAACTGACCATGATGGGAGAGATGACAGATGCAGCCTGAATCTCTTTAAAAAAAAATCAGACTAACTGTCAGGCTGAAGCCTCTTTCTAAGGGCTGTTGGGTGAGGGAAGGGTTTGGAATGCCCCGGATGCCACCTGTCTCCCATCTATACCAAGCTGCAGGGTTCAGTTAATGAAACTGTTTCTCTAGTTTGACATCTGTCTTCCTGGTGGTTCTAAGCTTTCTGTTCCAGGCTGTTAGTAGTATTACAGAATTTAGGGACTCATGGTCCCTTAGGGCAAGGTCACCGTAGGTCTGGAGAAGGGCAGAGGAGGGGGCTATCTCACACTAGCCTCAAATTAAAAACAAGGCGGAGGGGGAGAGGGCCCTCTGTCCCCACCCACTGTGACACAAGCTGAATTATTCCAGCTCTCTGACTTCCATCCACAGACAAGATTTTCTTCATTGAAATTCAACTAAATGCTACTGTGAACTGATTATTTCTGTCTTGATGACAAACCCAACCAAGGGGCTTTTGGGGGCTGGCAACCTTAGGGTTTCAGAAAATTGCCTGCCACACAACCTGTGGTTTCCATTCTTATATATTCTTTTGCCTTCTCTGGGGGGGAAAAAAGGTAATGGAATTTAAAACCTCGAATTTTCTCCTTGAGGTAGGTTCATTTAGCTAGGGCAAGCCGATAGATTTCTGGCTCCTATGGGGGTCCTGTAAGTGAAAAACACTGAGCACCAAGGCTGGGTAAGAATTACAAGTATAAAAAGGAGGCATGATAGCATATACCTGTTATCTACCTGGGAGATGGAGGCAGGAGGATCGGGAGTTCAAGATCAACCTCAGCTACATTAGTGACTTTAAAGCCAAAGGACTTCAAAATGAGACCATGTCAAAAGAAAGAGTCCTGGGGACGGGGGGGGGGGGCGAGGGAGATGGTTCAGTGGGAAAGGCTTGCCTAGTATGCAGGCAAGGCTCTGGCTCAATCTCCAGCACAGTAAAACAAGTAAATAAGTAAATAAATAAATAGCAGAAAGGGGAGGAGAAAGTAAAGGTTTTATATAAAAGTCCAACCCATCATGACCTTCAGCAGCTTCTTTGATCAGTGTGACACACCCCCAACCACAGTCCTCATCAAGACTAGGGGAGCTAGGTAAAGTGTGTTGGTTTGGTCTTGGCTGGGACTTCATGCAGTATTGGGAGTTGAACATAGCTGCCCAGGGATGGCTGCATGCCGGCTATACTATCTGAACTGCAGAGCTACTGCCCACCCCCACCCCAGGAGTTAAAATTTCCCAGACTTTTGGAAGCAAAAGCTCAGGCCTCAAAACTGACCTTCTCAACAACTCGCAGAGTCTGGATAACCCTCTAAGTATAAAATGACTAGGCAGATGGCAGCCCTGAGAGCAAATACCAGAACTCCAAATCTAACACAACAAAACGAATATACCCCAAACACACAGCACGGTGAGCTGATCACTCCAGATGAAACTGCCCTAGATGCCACTGCCCTGGTGAGAGAAATCCACCTGCCTTCCGATCCACCAAGTGCTGTAGTGCTGTAGCCAGGACTGAAGAGCTGGAGAGCTGAGAGGGCAAGGACTCCCTCAGAACCCAGCCCATGGCTAGGGGTACGAGGAGGGGGCAGGGCAGAAGGTGTCGGTTTTTCTTGATTTATGACCACCGAACCCCAAGCCATCCCATAAATTTGGGGTCCGTTTTCACCAAAACCGTGAGTTACGATTTTTCAAATAAATACACTTTCCAATCAGACTGGGTTCTGTTTAGGTTGAAGGCTTCCCAGCTTCCCGAAGCAGACATCTCTTGATGCGGAAAATACACACAGGAGGGAACGGAGCCGGGACGAAGCTCAGACAACATAAAAACTTGTGTAAACACGTTGTCATTTACAGACTTCGGAAGAGAAAGAGAATGGGGGGGGGGCAGAAAAGGGAGGGGCGGGAGAAAACACATCCACGTTTAATTCTCTTAGAATCCTCTGGTCTCAGCCTGGAGGGAGGACACGGAAAATTTAATATTCTTTTTCCGTAAGCTTGATTTATGTTACTCATTAGAAAAAGGCAGGAGTGGTGGGTTTACCTTAAATAGATTTTGAATCTTTTGAGGTTGTTAAAAATGTATAAGGTTTATGCAATCTCTCTCTCTCTTTCCTTTCCTCCCTCCCTCCCTCCCTCTCTCTCTCATCCTCTCTCTCCTCCTCCCATTCTCATGTGGTGTGTGTGTGTGTGTGTGTGTGTGCGCACATGCGCGTGCTCGAGTGTGTCACCCAGCCCTGGAGGACCTATGTATGTGTGGCTACATCCTTCCACAGGTACCTTTCCTTACTCTGGGTCTCTGTTGCCACCTGTCAAACAAGAAGGAGTGGGTCAAAGACTCAGAAGCCACGGAGCACACCAGAGTATTCTTATGAAATGATGAATTTAACGTTAGATAAAAGTCACTTCTGGCTTAGACTTTTTCCGACCAGACCGGCTCATCTCAAGAAAGGGGGTCACAAGGAGAGAGGTGGCTTCTCCAGGCTCACAAGGTCTGAGCTCTACTTATCGGTCCCTTAGGGAAATTCCTTCCCCTCTCTAGTCTCATTTTCCTTGGAAAGCTAGAAGTGGGTCCCTAAAGAATCTCTGCAAGTCCCCTGCACCAAAGCGAGGAGGCTTCACTTTCTAACAGCGTCCTGGAGACATCAGCCCCCCATTCCCTGCCTACCTCTTTCTGCTCAGAGGAGTAAGTCAGGCCGCATTGGAAAACCCAAGACCCTCTTTAGATGCGACTAAGAAATGTTTAAGGGATTTGCGCGCTCAGGCTGCCGCTGCAAATGGCCCGAGGGCTGATTTATGGTGCGTTCCTGCGCGACGCGATTCCCTAAGACAGCGAGAATATTTTACACCGCGCTAATATAAACAGGCGGCCGGCCGGGTCCTTTTTATGGAGTTCCTGTAATTACCCGTACCCTGACAGGTTCTTGATTTACTGCCCTATTTAGATAAGGGGTCCGGTGCGGGGATTGCCTGTGGCGTCAAGGTCACTGGACTCGGCGGATCGCGGGGTTTGCGCGGGGGTTTTGCTGTGGGAGCCTGGGTGCGCGCTCTCAGGAGCTTCCAGGCCGCAGTGGGGTGAGCAGAAAGGGGTCTGGCCTCTCTCCAGGGCATCCCAGAGCCATCCGGGAAGCTAAGGCCGTGGAAGCAGCAGACCCCCACCCCTGACACACATACTGGGGTATTAGCATATAAAATCTGGTGAAGATATGAGACTGGGATTCGGGTTCCCCTGGACTCAATCTTTATCCTGTGGCAAGGCAGCTGGGTTCTATTGGACCAATAGGACAAGGAGAGGACCGAACCCCACCAGTAGAGGACAGTGTCAGTAGAATCCGGTGGCCTGGCAGGTTACCCTGCACAAGATTTTGCTGGCTAGTCAAGGGGGCAGCTTTTCCTCAGTTCAAATCTCGGGACTGCTGTGAGTTGAGTTCGTTCTTATTTTATGTGGTGCCGTGGCACATCAACCACCGCCTCAGCCCTATCAAACCTCACTCAAGCTTCCACTGAATTTTCGTAGCAGGCAGAGGAAACTGTGAATTGCCCATATTCAGAGAGGGAGCAGAGCCGACAGTTCCAACTCAGGTGGGCTACATTCCGCTATTCCCTGCTTCTCCTTGACACCATTTATTTCACCTCGGAGGATTGTAGTTTCCTGTCTGTGAACTGGGAAAGACTACTGACCCCATGTCCCCAGTGTCACTGGGAACAGACCTAGGTAGGAAGCCTGCCTCTGTGAGAGTCAGATCAACTTAAGGTGCACTGAGGGCTTTGTGGGGCTGACAGGAGACTTCCCAGAGTGCTTGGCTCCCAAGGCTTGATCTGCAGAGGTAGGCTGAAGGAAAATGGATCACTTCCTTTTTGGCCTTCTTTTGGATCTATGCAAGCAATCCTGAAGAGGCAGAAATTACAAACTCAATTGGCTAGCCCTATGCCCTTCTCTGCAAATGGGGGAAACTGAGGTTTGGAGATGAAAAGAAACAATACATTTCTAGAGGATGCCAGAATTTGACAGGGCGGGATGGGGTTGGTGCACTTAAAGTCACAGCACTTCAGAGACAGGGGCAGCAGGATCAGGAGTTTAAATTCTGCCTGAGCTACAGCCCCGGCATCAGGGGACTCAAAGACCAAACAACCAAATAACTCCATAAACAAACAATTGGAAGCCTCATTTTTTGCTCAAACTCATGCAAGCCCCCACATTATCACATAGCCTGAGGCAGGAGAGAGACAAAACCACAGGAGACTTTTCCCCACCTCCCCCAACCGCCCCCCCATTCCTGCTCCCCAACTCATCTGCGCCCCAGGTGTCAGTCAACACACTTAGGAAGGCTGGTCTTGGAGTCTAGAAACCTTGTCCTCTCCTTGATATTCATAATTTTGAGTGTCCCATTCCAAGTCCCACCAGGTCTTACGCAAGACCCCCTTGAATCAAATCCGGAGCCACTTTGAGGGGGTTGGGAGGCATCCTGCTTTTTAAACACTTGTTGGGAAGCAGGTGGCTTGGGAGCCTTCAGGGGGCCTCTGGGATTGTGGGGTGTGTGGGAAGATTCTTACCTTGGACTTCAATCCATTCTCTACTGCCACATCTAGGCCAGATATGCAGGCCTAAGTGATCTGTGTAATGTCAAGAAAGTGGGCCTCCCATTGCTGGGGGCGGGGGGGGGGGAGCCATGCCTTTTTATATGGATGCTAGTGTGACCCCGTGTGAGTGTCCATTGTCCTTGTGGGTGACCTGATAATATGAGCACTGATGTACAGTTTCATTTTGTCAATGTGACTATCTTCTAAGGCTGTAAATACATGCAAAATATGAATGTGCACGGCGCTTGGAAACTATGCAGCAGGCCTATGCAGGTCAAATTGAATATGTGTGCTGCTGTGGAGCTGTGGAGCCTGCCAATGCATGAGAATGTCTATTTGTGAACTAGTGTGGGTCTATATGCATGCTGTCTAGTGATTTTTTTCGTGTGTGTGTGTGTGTGTGTGTGTGTGTGTGTGTGTTTGGGGGAAGTGCTATTGTTGGTTTTGAGACTCGCTTTCTGTGCTGCCCAGTCTGATGTTTATTTTTTAAAATAAATGTTATGGCCGGGATCTCAGGCACATGCCTTTAATCCCAGCACTTGGGAGGCAGAGGCAGGCGGATTTCTGAGTTTGAGGCCAGCCTGGTCTACAGAGTGAGTTCCAGGACAGCCAGGGCTACACAGAGAAACCCTGTCTTAAAAAACTAACTAACTAACTAACTAACTAACTAACTACTAGATATTATTATTATTTTTAAAATGTAGAAGTCATCCAGGCAGTGGTGGCACATGCCATTAACCTCAGCACTTGGGAGGCAGAGGCAGGCGATTTCTGAGTTCGAGGCCAGTCTGGTCTACGGAGTGAGTTCCAGGACAGTCAGGGCTATACAGAGAAACCCTGTCTCAAAAAACAAAACAAAACCAAAAACCAAAACCAAAAACAAAAAAACAACAACAAAAAGGTACAAATAGATTTTTAAAAAAAATCTCACACCCAAAATAACCAAACCCAACATCCGTATACTTGAACTTCTATACAGTTAGAACAAGCATTTGGAATATAAACCGCAACACGGCACATTAAAATGTACACTTTCAGTATGGAATCTATTTTATGCACTTATCCACCACCAAAACCAAAAAAAAAAAAAAAAAAAAAAGCAAAATTAAAACTAGAAAACCTATTAGCTTTAGGTCCTCTCTTCTGACTTTCATCCATAACCCGTTAATTTAACTCCTGGACCAACTCTATCTTCCTGTTTTAGCCTCCTAAGTTACCTCAGGCTACTTGTACCATTGTGCCCCACTGGTAAGTTGTCGGGGGGGGGGTGTTTGAGAGTTTGTGTTATGAATATAACTCTGAAGAATTTATAAAAAGATACAAAGGGAAGCTGGTGGTGACCTCCTGCCTGAGATCCCAGAACGCTCAGTGAGTGAGGCAGGAGGATCAGACTAGGCTAGATTATTAATTAATTAGTTAGTTAGTTAAAATAAAATAAATGCTTGTGGTCTGGCAAGATGGCTGAGTGGGTAAAGGTGCTTGTCACCAAGGCTGGCTACCTCGATTTAATCTCAAAGATTTAGGTACTGCAAGGAGAGACCTGGCCTCCACATGTGCATGGCAGAGCCCATGTGCTCCCCACAAATAAAATGTAATTAAAAATGTTGTGAGAACATGTGTATACCCCTACATCTAGTATTCAGAGGTGTGTGCCTCTAATAAAACTGTGGACTTCTTGTATCCCTGAGTACCCAAATTGGAAGCTCCTATGTTATCCACTCAGAGGATGACAGACATCCTGTGTGTGTGTGTGTGTTGGGGGGAAATCCTAGGAATGTGTGGATCTTGCATTAGTGTTCGCATGCCATGTCACTCACTGTATTATTGCTAAGGTGGGAGCCATCTGTGAGAACACCACGCGGGTGTTTGTGTGTGCCGGTGAAGGGACGAGCCTGTGTGTACCTATGGACCTGTCACAGAGCTCAGGATGAAGACTGCTGGGGTCGGAACTATGCTGCGTTTGAGATTCCAGGCCCTTCTCGAAGAGTTATTCCTTTCCACCCAGGTTCCCTCATTCTGAGAGTGACTCCCAGCCCGCAGGGCACAAGAACCCGCGGAGCAGCTGCGCAGCTGCGGAACCGGCGCCTTCCCGGGGAGCCTTCCCCAGGCCCCCGGCTGAGCCCAACCCCAGCGCTGCGGGCGCCAGGCGCCTGCAAAAGCGGCGGGTTTCCAGTTCGCCTGCGGCAGGAAAGCGAGGTCCCGGGACCTCTTTCCACTGCTGCTCACAGTCTCCTGCACAGCCAGTTCCCACAGGTGGACCCTTGGCGATTGAGCTTCCATCCACGCCTCATAGGGAGCCTATTCTCACAGAAGTTCATGTGTGCACAGACACGCAGAAATCTCAATTCGCATACTTTCTTAGGATTTCACACATCCGCTGAGCCCACGACCTGCTCCACATTCGTTTTCACTTACCCACTGGCTACTGAGCCTCACACCCCGTCTGCGCACGGTGGCCTTTCTCCCACTGTCCCTGCCTGTTAATTGTCTTACACAAGCTGGGCCTCAGAGAGCAACTTTCGAGTGGCTGGATCAAAAGCGAATTAAAAAGAATTTGACATCATCTCCTTTCCCCCTTAACTGACATTTGATAAGAAAGGCACATTTCCCCGAAGCCCGCCTAGGGAAGGAGCGAGACCAGAAAGGTTGGTGAGGTTGGAGGGGCCCTAGGGACAGAGACCTTAATGGAAAGATGAAAAAGATCCAGAGTCTCAGGCTTAAAGCCTATATCCTGGTCTCTCAAGTTCTTTTTTAGCAACTCTTGGAAAGTCATCTCTATAGAATCCCGCCTTGGAGAAGTGCCCTAGGCTGAAGGGGAGCAACACGAGGCTGTACAGATAGACCCTGACTCAGCAGGGTGGATGTGAAGCGCCTAGGCTGATTTCTCCGTGCATATCAGGGGTGGGGGTGGTCTGGGTTGTGAGCTTCAGTAGAAGTATCTTTCTAGGATCAAAGATTTTCATGCAGGTGGTGAGCCAGATGGAGCGAGTAGCCCAGCAGTCGCCGTCTCCTAGTCCTAAGTGCGAATCTTCGGAAGACACCGGGGAGCCCTGCCACAGAGATGCCTTGGGGCCAAGGCGCCGCCAGGCTGCCTCGCCACCAACTCGGCCTGCCGGCGTTTACACCGAAGCAGGCGCCTGAGAGGCTAGAGGAGCAGAGATCAGCCACCGTCTCCACCCCCAACCCCCACGCCCGGAACAAACCGGTCAGTGCCCAAGAGCTGGAAGCCCGCTCTCTTTCCCGCCCACTTCCACCTCGGCCTCTGAAGGCTCTTCTGGGAGTCGGCAGCTGGGCGAGAACTGGATCTCTGGGAACCACCTTGTTGGGAAGTCACTCCAGGTCCAGCTTGAAGCAGAGGACCTAAAGGCGGGGCTGTAGGTGTTAGGGCCTAGCCTACTTCCCTGCTGCGCCCGAAGGCCTTCAGGCTCCCACGATGAGTGGTGTCCTTAGAGTTCGGGTTCAGGAATGCTGTATATCCTATTCTGAATTTCAGGCCTAAAAACAATAACCAGTTTTTCTCTGGTCCTCAGTTTCCCTATCTGTGGAATCGTGTGTGTGTGTGTGTGTGTGTGTGTGTGTCTGTCTGTCTTGATGAGGCTCTGTCTGTTTTCAAGGGATGGTTCTAGAATCCTTTCCTTGGATCCATGAAGAAAGGGTGGTAGGTTCAGTACAGGGAGTGAGCAGGCCTGGCCTCAAGTTCGTAGCCCCCGCCCTCCCAGGAGGGGAACTGGGAGAGGGGAGGGACATAGGCGGGGCCGATTTTCAGTCCCTGTGGTCAGCCTAGAATTGTGTGGATCTTGCTGAGCATAAAACTTGGGACCGCCACCCCCTTCTCTCCTCCTGCCATTGGCTCCAGCTAGAGGTTGACATCAAAGCCGAGGCCTTATATAAGCAGGATCCCGGTGGCAAATCCGCAGAAGGGTTAAACCCGGTTCTTAGAAATCCGAACCCTTCTCTCTCGTTGCCTACAGAAACCTTCGAGAAGTCCGCAGGTCCCCCGTGCCATCTCCAGCCTTGCTCAGGACTCCTCCAGAACCCAGCCAGTTCGCTGCCTCTGGAGCCCACGGTGACTCCCTTCTGTGGGGCGCATGGGGCGGTGCTAATTGGGCTGACAGCACAGGCCAGGAGCCTCTCCAACATGAACCTCGTGGGCAGCTACGCACATCATCACCACCACCACCACTCACACCCGCCGCACCCCATGCTCCACGAACCCTTCCTCTTTGGTGCGGCCTCGCGTTGCCACCAGGAGCGGCCTTACTTCCAGAGCTGGCTGCTGAGCCCGGCTGATGCTGCCCCAGATTTCCCTGCCGGCGGGCCGCCACCCACCACCGCAGTAGCAGCGGCTGCCTATGGTCCTGATGCCAGGCCGAGTCAGAGCCCAGGTCGGCTGGAGGCTCTTGGAAGCCGCCTGCCCAAGCGAAAAGGCTCAGGACCCAAGAAGGAGCGGAGGCGCACCGAGAGCATTAACAGCGCGTTCGCGGAGCTGCGTGAGTGCATCCCCAACGTGCCCGCCGACACTAAGCTCTCCAAGATCAAGACTCTGCGCCTGGCCACCAGCTACATCGCCTACTTGATGGACGTGCTGGCCAAGGATGCACAAGCAGGTGACCCCGAGGCCTTCAAGGCTGAACTCAAGAAGACGGATGGCGGTCGCGAAAGCAAGCGGAAAAGGGAGTTGGTGAGTCCTGGGGGCTTATAAGTTCCAGCCAAGGGTGCGGGTTGGGGTTAAGTAAGAGCAGGCCTGCGAATAACGCAGAGCTGTGTTGTTCTGGGTGGGATTCTGAAAAGCTAGGGAGGGTTCTGAGATTGACACAGTCTGCCATTGTGTGCACAGTCATCACTCAGCGAACCTAGAATTTTGCTTTTTAAAAATGATCTTAGGGCCTTACAAGACGAACTGAAAACCTTGGGCTTCCAAGAAGTGGCTATAGTCTATACTATAATTTGTTTTAAATTTGAAGGTGTTCGGAGTCTTCCCTGGGCCCTCCTGGAAGCCAGGTTGAGAATGAAAGTAGGAAATGACATAAATGCTGTACTAACGAATGACGTTCTCCCAAAACATTTTTTAAAGTGAAAAAAAAAAACCAAAACAAAAAACGAATACAAGTCCGGGCTTCATATTTTAATTTGCTTAATTATGAATATGTGAATTACTGCTTTCCACGGGGTTTATTGGAAAGGATTACCTATTTCAATTAACATACTAATTGGAGAAACCGAAGACCACTGGAGGGAAAAGTAGGGTAGGAAGTCAGCTCAAGGCTGGGTCTAGTCTGAGACCAGGGTGATGGGCTAGACAATCTCAAGGTTTTGTATGCAACAAACAGGAAGGGCTTTGGCCTTCAAGTTAGCCTAGTCAGCCTTCCGGGGTCTTCTCCAGTTTGAGTGATCTTCCTCTTCAGGGCGGTGGGACTTCTGGCTGCCAGAGTTCCCCCTATTTGGTAGGCTCAGGCCTAGGCACAGCAGTGTGGACTAGGGAGCTCGGTGATTTTTATCTGACCCTGGGGGCCTGTGGCAAAGTAGGGCTGGCTTACCTGGAGTCACCGGAAAGACAGACTTCCAGCCTCAGCCGCCTGAGGCCTGGGCTGGGGTTGCAGGGCGGGCGGGAGGGAGGAGCACCTCGTTGGAAGCAGTTATAGGGCCAATCCTGATCCTGGTAGGGCTCTACTTGCAAGTAACACCACACTGGGTTCCTGCTAGGAGGAGAGCAGGGAAGCACTGGGGAGGCCAGGCCAGTTCTTTCCCTCCCGAGGTAGTGAGGGAGGCTCCCAGCACTGGCACTAGCCAGCACCCAACTTGCATCCAAGCCAGGCTGATAAACCTGGAAGGAGTTATATATACCGAGTGGATTACTATTCCCACCCTTCCCACACCAGGCCTCTGCGATGCGGGCTTCCTCTACCCAAGACGCCTTTAAGCTAGGTTCACTTTCCCCAGACTTGTCCAGTCCAGTTCTCAGTAGTCAACCTCCCCAAGCTGGTCAGATCATCCCGGATCCCAGGAACGAAGAGCATAAAGGCAAATTTATAATCCTGACTGTGTGCTTCAACAAACAGACATCTGTCACTTAGTTAAGGACGCCGAGTTACTGCTCCCTACCCGTTCCCCAACTCCCCTACACACCGGGGAGACAGAACTGAATAACTTAAACCTGACTTTCTCGCCTTTTGTTTGTTTGTTTGTTTGTGTCGGTTGGCAGCCTCAGCAGCACGAAAGCTTTCCTCCTGCCTCGGGGCCTGGCGAGAAGAGGATTAAAGGGCGCACCGGCTGGCCTCAGCAAGTCTGGGCCCTGGAGCTAAACCAGTGAGACCAGGCCGGCGCCGAGGACCCGGCCGAGGCTGGCCCACCTGGCTACCCGGAGAGGAGCGGGAAGGAGGCAGCGGCTACGGCGGATCTCCGGGTGCCCGCGCGCCTCTCGCCTTGGCTCTGCGGAGCGCTGGCGGGTCGGCGGTTGCTACTACCCACTAGGATCACACGTGCAATGTCATTTGAATTTGTTAATAACATAAGAGAAAGAGAAATTTATATATATGTTCACTTCCCGCCGAGGGCGGCTCAAGAAGGGACCGGAGAAGCCCAAGCCCCCAAAGACACACCCTTCCAACCCATCTGGGTGGAACTCAACCCCAAAGGCCACGGTCGCGCCGCTCTCTGGCTCGCTCTCTTGTCCCCCCTCTTGGCTCTGCGTCAGTACCCGGACGCATTCTTCTCCAGTTAAAATGCAATAAGAGTAATTGAAAGTTTTCAACCAGGAAAACTGACGCTGCCTGGGTTGGTCTATCCTGAACAGCGGTGGTTTTCCTTCTTGTCGCTACACTTCCTACCTAGAAGGAAGGCGTTGCTTCCTTTCGCAGCACCTCTGCTTTCCAAGGGAAATGTTTCCCTTCCCTTCCCTTCCCTCCCCCTCTCCTCTCCCTTTCCCCTTCCCTGTCCTCTTACCCCCCCTTTCCCTTCCTTCTTTCTCCTTCATTTCTTCCCTTTTCTTTCTAAACAAAAGCGTCCCTATTCGCTGCCGAATTTGTAACGTATTTAAACTACCTATCGTACCTGTTGCTCTCAGGTATACATCTCCCCACCCCGCCCTCTTTCTACCTCAAATCAGTGTGACCACTCGCAGCCCCACCCTTTGCCAAAACAGTATCTATATGCTCTTGACTTAATAAAAAGTTCTCAGAGAATCTCGCAGGCTTGTGTGGTGCTGCTGCGGGCCCCGTAGCCCTCTCCCTTTCCCCTTCTTTGATAAATACCGCACGAAACTTCGAGAAAGAGGGAGGCAGAGGCGTGAAATGTGGAGAGTAGAGTCAAGTTTTCAAGAGGAGAGCAGCAAGCGGGAGTCACGGGTGGAAATGGGAGGGAAGAAGTCGGAGAAAGCAGTCAGACCCAGAGACTTACTTGACTGGGAACTCCCAGGCCGGCTTGCACACGGGTGGGTGGATTGAGCTTTTGTGGAGGTACAAGGGGTACTACCACACAAAGGAGCCCCGCCTTTGCTGGGGAATGCTGAGCTCATAGGTGTCTGCTCCTATGAGAGCCACTCCTATAGAGTCTGGGACTCTGCTAGTCCTCTTAGCCCAACTCCAAGCACCGCAGGCAGCAAAGACTCGCTCCTATGTAACTGCTAGTATTTTACACATAAATAACCTCATGCTAATGGTTACATTGAAGTTTCTCTCTCGCAACAGAACACTCAGATACTTAAGAGAACATGTGTGGTGTATGATGCCCGCGCGTGCGGCCAGAGCCGGCCTCCGTGTCCCCCACATGCGCGTCCACGGGGGGGGGATTGGCTTGGGGGTACGGGTGATTATGGAGCTGAACCGGGGTGCGCTAAGACAGGCATCTCCGCGCTGGTGAATAACGGTCGCGTGTAAGCAATCGCTTTCCTGAGTCCGAATGCTGCCGAGTGCCTGCTGTCTGGCAACAGCTCCCAGGTCCACCGGCGCCGCGGGCCCGAACTCGGCGTTGAGCGCCGGTGCTCCGATCTTGGCCTGTTCTGGCTAAGGATCAGGCGGGAAGGGCGCTCCCGGCCTTGGGCTGCGGCTGGAGATGAAGATGGAGACCCAGGGTGGACGCCTCCACCCGACATCAGGGTGAATATGGGGCCCTATTAGTCTCGGCTGTAAACACCGTGGCAGGGGCTGCGAGGCCACGCGGGCCGTTCCGGACGCGAAGGAGTTAATAAAAGGTGTTTTATGGGCGCTAGGAAACGGCGGGGGAGGTGTGAGCTTCTCCCTGCTCGCGCCCCCATTCTTTCTTCTTCTTTCCCTCTGCCACCCGCCGCCAGATCAAACAAGCCCGCGCTTTAACTAGACCAACACCTCGTGGTAATGAGCCGCCGGGCGCGCCCCTCCCCCGGCCTCCGAGGCCCCTCCGGGACGCACAGAAAGGAAACGCGAGGCTCGTTATGGTTTTCTTTTTTCTTTTGGAAATTCTGGTCTGCGTGAGGAAATGGAGCGAGGGAACAAACCTTCCTTAGACTCGAACCCAGGACTCTAGTTCAGGTCCTGATCACCAACCCTCTTAGGGGTCCCGTTCCCATTTCTATTTTTAGCATGGCAAAGCATTCTAAGCTCGGGAAGAATGTGCACCCGCGTCCTCTTTCCTTACAGCTCCAGGGTGGAGAGGGTACCTAGTCTGGGTACCTCCTCAGTACAGCCAGGCTTTTCCAGAGACACCCTGGTTCAGCTGCCCCAACCTTTCTTTAGGCTGAGAGGGCTAGACTCCCTAAATGTAACCTCAGTTGTCTATGGTTCCATTCCCAGGTCTTGCAAGTGGGGGCCAATGCTCACGGAGGACTCAGGCTTCCAAAGGCTTAATCGTCACCCACCCCTGGCCCTGGTAAGGCCCAGCCCTGGCTCGAGTAAGGGACTGTGAGGCTTTACCAGAAAGCAGGCTGAGTCCCGGGCCTCCAGAATCGTCCGTCCAAGGCCACAACTACAAGAGCTCCCCGCTCCCAGCCCTTTTCAGCCTCCAACTTTGGCAAATATCCTTCAGAGCCTAAACTCACCTCAAACCGGTGGTGGCAGAAGCCATGTTGTTATGATTATTTTAATTAAATATATTTTCTCTCAAAAGTATACGTTTGAAGTAGAATAGTTGACAACTCAAAAATAAGCATCAGAGATATATCAATAAGAAATAGGGATTGCAGGTTTTAACTACAGTATGCCAGAGAGTACAAAACAACTGAAGACCCCAGGCAGGCTGGAGACTGTCTTAAAGAAGTCCATTAGGGTAGAGCGGTTATGACTTAGCCTCTAGAACAACCACTGGGATATAACAACCACCAGGAGAATTCTCCTTGATATGTGAAGAGAACACCTCTCTGGACAACTACATATTGCCTGAATGATCCTTTTATGAAAAAAAAAAAAGTGTCATTCATAGGAAAAAAACCAGACAAGGCATGAAAGCATTTATTCCTCTACCTTTGCTGTTTTGTTTTCTGTTTTTCTGTGTTTTGGTTTTGGTTTCACTCTATAGCCCAGGCTGGCCTCGAACTTGTTCATCCTCTTGCTTCAGCATCCTAAATACTGGGATTACAGACCCAGCTTTTTTTTTTTTTTCACCTTTCTTTCTTTCTTTCTCTCTCTCTCTTTCTTTCTTTCTTTCTTTCTTTCTTTCTTTCTTTCTTTCTTTCTTTTTTTGGTTTTTCAAGACAGGGTTTCTCTGTGTAGCCCTGGATGTCCTGGAACTCACTGTGTAGACCAGGCTGGCCTCGAACTCAGATATCCGCCTGCCTCTGCCACCCAAGTGCTGGGATTACAGGCGTGTGCCACCACCACCCGGCTCACCTTTATTTCTGACCCGAGGAAGTAAAGGCAAATTTTAACTTCTGTTTGCTTTGCTCTATATTTTTTTTAAACTTTTTTTTTCTTACAATGACTTTATTTAGCAATGACTAAATATTGCTTTTTACATTAAAACTGCAACCTCATTCCCTTCAGTTACCAGCACACTTTCAATACAATTTATACGCTATACCCAACCCCCAGTCTGAGTGTCTACTATGCACTGAGCACTGTAGGTATGAATACAACGAATAAGAAACGGTCCAAATACGAATCAGAAATCAACATAACCCAGCAAACATCAGTCTTGAAAGGGTCATTATTATAGCTTCCACAGTGAATATATCTTTTCTTACATAAAAAAAAAAAAAAAAAAAAAAAAACCCGGAAACTAAAATTTACAAAGCAGGCTCCTCAAACCCCTAGCATACATCATTTCACAGAAGCCTGGTTCTCCCCCTAAAGAGGTCAAGACTTAGGCTTAGAGAGGTAACAGATATCATTCAAGATTGCAAAGACAGACAATAAAAGGCCATTAAGGTTTGGATCAGAAATGGCTGTCATCAGAGACCAGGCTTTCCCCTACACCTTCTAACACCCTCAGGCTATGTGCCTATGCCCTCACACTTCAGTGTAAGTGTGTGCATGTGTGTGTATTTACCTATGTAGCCAAAGTCAGTTGATTTCGTCTGACTTCCCCTGCAATGGGGTAGATAGGAGAAACAAGGGGTTATGCCTGTGAAGGGCTCTGGGATTCTGACCTCCTCCAGATCCCCCCCTCCCCCTCTGCTAGAGGGAGAAGACAGCTCCATTTCTAGGATCTCTGTTCTCTGTAGGTAACATTCTGACCCTAGGAGCCTCTTCCCTGTACTCCACAAAGCAGTCACTCAGTTTGTACACATGGGATTCTCACTCACCTTCTCTGAGTTCTCCCACTTCTTCTTCTTCTTGTTTTCTTTTTTTTCAGTTCTTAAGACAGGGTTTCTCTGTATAGCCCTGGCTGTCCTGGTCACTCTGTAGACCAGGCTGGTCTCGAACTCAGAAATCTGCTTGCCTCTGCCTCCCAAATGCTGAGATGCGCCACTACTGCCCAGCCTCTCCCACTTCTTAAGGAAAAAAAAAAAAAAAATATATATATATATATACACACACACACACACACACACACACACACACATACTCATTATTAGTGTGTTCGGATGAGTGTGTGTGGGCGTGTGAACATGAGTGTTGAGGTCAAAGGGCAACCTCATGGAGGCATTTTCTCTTTCCATCTTTCCTTGGGTTCCAGGGAAGAGACTTAGGTAACCAAATGTGGAAGTCTGCCGCACGCACCATCTCTCAGCCAGATCTGCTCCTACTTCTTTGAGCACAGTTTAGTCCCCAAAGCCTGGAAGGGAACTAGACACGCATGAGGCTTCCTCGGGACAGTGTGGAAGTCACTAATAGTTCGGGGCCACAAGGCCAGGGGAAACAGTAGGGACAAAGGCAGCTGTGCCTATTTAGGATGCAGGGTTCTTTTGGAAAAGGCCAGAACACCTTCCCTCCACATAACCCACCGTTAAACTAGGGCCCAACTAAACCCTCATAAAAGAAACGAAACTTGAAAAAAAAAAAAAAACTAGCCTCATTCTCAAATGAAAAGTGACTAGGGAGAAAAAATATGCATGTTCTAAAGTGTCTGAAGCCAACTCCTGATTTCAACCCAATTTGTTTGGGTGAAAAAGAAAACGTCTTTTTTTTCAGCTGAGAGTTTTTACAGCTGAGCTCTCCCAACCCCATAAAAAACACGGTTTATGTGGGAAATAGTGAAAGACTCTTAAGTCTAATACACATCGTCTAATGTAAGCAGACACAGGCACTATATAAAGCTCCTGCAGATGTTATTAAAACCAACAGAAATGCACATTTATCCCCCACGGAATGGACAATGTGAGGCATCAGACCTCAGCCCTCAAGCCCACATCCACTGAGCAGCCTGGCTAGGGCTTAGCCAGGACTCCAGGCAGTCCACAGAAGGGGAAACTGAGACTCCACAGGCAGAGAGGAGGGGCTTACTCAAGCTCACACGCAGAGTGTCTCTTTCGGCTACTATCAGCTTCTATTCCTATTGTCAGTCCAAGTCACCTGCTGTTTCTGTCTCTCTCTTTCTGTGTGTGTGTGTGTGTGTGTGTGTGTGTGTGTGTGTGTGTGTGTGT
>JADRCD010204122.1:0-26346 GCA_019843815.1 Montemys delectorum | reverse complement strand
TTATAATAGCCCAGTAAGGTCTGAGGACAGGAACTGTAGTTTCCGGCCTGTAGACTACTGTGCCGGAGAGTAAGGCAGGGAGGAGAGAAGGATGCGGCTGTGGCTGTGGCGTGGTGACACTGACCCAACTGGAGCGGTGACAGGATAGAAATTATGGATACATTTGAAGTAAGCTTCAGGCTTGCAAAGTCCTGAAAAGCACAAAAGGGAGAGAGTAAATTTGGCAGTGATGGGATTTTTGGAATTTCAGAGTTGGAGAAGCTTCAAGAAACTTAAAAGCTCTTTTGTCTGCTCTTCTCCCTGTCATTGAGAAACAGAGATCCAGAAATGTAAGAAGGAAGCTTAGCTCGGTGACGCAGGCAAGCAGAACAAAGACAGACTTTTCCTGACTCCCTGACCCGTCTACAGTTTTCTTCCTCTTGTGAAGGTTCTAGAAGGCAGAGGGATGGACGCTGTGTGAGCTTCTGTGGGCATGGAGCTACGGGAGTGTTGATATCTCTGTCTGCAGGAAGCTAATGATGGCACGAAGAGCCCCAATGAGGAGGAATTACAGATGGGGAAAAGAGCAGGTATAACTCAAAGATGGAGGCTGGAGATAACAGCTCTGTAGCAGCCTGGGGAGGAATGAGAGATGGGGAAGGGGGAATGTCCAATGGAGCACCAAAGGGGGCAAAAGGCAAGCTAAGGCCTTTGATGCTAAAGAGTCAGTCCAATGGTTGTCATTACGAAGCCAGTGGAAATAGAATTGTGGAAACAGAAGGCTCCATGAGGAAATACGAGCACATAAACCGCTCAACCTAGGAGTTTTACTGTGAAAGAAAATAGTAACTAGAAAAAACTAAAGTCAAGGGATAATGTTTTCTAGGAGAGGAGGGAGCATTGAGAGATTACTATTATAATCTGTCTTAATTGTGTTTGTCTTTTGCAATGCTTGGGAGTCAACCTTGGGGCTTAGTACATGCTGAGTATGTGCCGTAGTACTCGAATCACCTCCCAGACTAGTTTGTTGTTGTTGTTGTTGTTGTTGTTGTTGTTGTTGTTTTATTGGGAGAAATTTCTATCTGTAGGCAGAAGAAAAGGAGCCAAAGAAGGCGGTATTTGACACAGCTGAAGGCTGGCAAGATCAGCTACAGCTAGAATGTTCAGGATTCAGAGAGAGAGACTCAGCGCCGGGGCAGCATGTGTATAGTTGCAAGTTCGTTCAAGCTACTGTTTATGGAGGGCTTCTCCCAGGCCCATGCGTATAGCTGTGTCTGCTTTATATCAGTTAATCCTCACCACAGCCCATCAGGCAGACACTCTTTCTTTTTAAGCTCCAAATTACACCAAAGAAAAGGAAGAGTTGATGGGTTTAGGTCATCTAAGTGTAGAGTCTGGACTTCAAACTCAACCACATCTCTTTTTGAGATTTGATGTATCTTATAGCATTTATTGAGACAGATAGGAAAGAACACATTTATATTACCTTAAATTACCATGGAAGTAGTCATCCTGTGTGCATATAAAACACATTGGATACAGCTTAGCACAAAGTACAGTGGGTGCATTACTTACTAATCATAATTTTTAGCTGGAGAGTGTCAGCTCAACGATTATGGAAAAATTCCTACAATGTTCTTTCAGTTTTGCCCTAGCCCTGGGCCATCTCTGAGGTTCTCTATTAAACTCTTCTATCTCCCCTTCCCCAACCGTCACCATCACTTGGACAGGGCATACCACTTACTGCTTTGGGCCTTTAGTTCCTTATTTGTTGTTATTTTTGAGGGATTGAGGGGCGACGATTCCTATTTTCTAGGCTAGCTTCAAACTCTGTATGTAGCCAGGGAGGATGACCTTGAACTCCTAAGCCTGCAGCCCTCCCCTCAGCACCAGGATTACAGGTAGGCTTCACCGCACCCAGCCTGCTTAGAATACTGGAAGAGCAAGTGAAGCGAAGATGGCTTTTAGAAATATGATTTTTACAGAACAGAGACTAGTGGAATTGAGTGTTTAAATAAGCTATAGGAGAGGGTGGTGCTTGAAAAACACAAATGATTGTTTGACCATTGTCTTATTTACTATTCTATTGCTGAGAAGGGCCACCATGACCAAGTTGGGGACTTGCTAGAGGGTTAGTCCATGATCATCATGACAGGAAGTAGTCATGGTACTGAAGCAGAGAGAGAGAGAAACAGACAGAGACACACACCTACAAGACACACATTTTATGTATATGAGTTTGCTGTTGCTGACACACTAGAAGAAGGCATTGGATCCCATTACAGATGGTTGTGAGCTACCATGTGGTTGCTGGGATTTGAACTTGGGACCTCTGGAAGAGTAGCCAGTGCTTTTAACCACTGAGCTATCTCGCCAGCTCCTGGTGTGATCATTTGTAACCTCAAGCCCAACCCCAGGGACACACCTCCAACAAGGTCACACCTCATAATCCTTCTCAAAGAGTTCCACTAACTAGGGACCAAGCATTCAAGCATATTCATCTGTGGAGCCATTATTGTTCAAGCCACAACTTTCCTTGTGTTCAGTCAACCAACTGTTGCATGCAAGAACTCCATTAACTGAAGTTACAAATATGTACATGAAGGCAGTGGCCCCAGAGGAATGTAAACATGGCATTGTGATCCCATCAACTTCTTTAAAGTATTCTAGTAGTCAACACAGAAAATTCAGATTCAACGGGGTTTATGACAATAAGACATTACCTTGTTCACACCTAAGCTTCTGAGAACCTGTCTTTCCAGAGGCAAACATTTTTAGCAAGTCTATTATTTTGTTTTGTTGTTTTCAATTTTTGGTCTGTTATCTTTACAAAGAGCCCGAAGTATCTAAACTGTGAGACTGTAATACAGTTAGAAAGGAAGTAGGCTGATGATGACCCTCCATTAATAGACTACTCCCAAGATATTTTCCAGAAGTGATGGATATGTTTCTCTTTCAACCAAGCCAGACTTCTCATTCTCTGTTTTCTAATTGTGGCTGTGGTATATACTAAGGGACAGCCTGCTAAAGAAATGTTAATTAACCACTATATTAAAAAGATAGATCTGTGGCAGCCAGAGGACTGTGTGGAGAATGATCAGTTAAAGGAACTTATGTAAGCATCTTTAGTAGGATTGGGTTCTTCACTAAAAGCAGTTTGACTTTCAAGCTGAAAAATACACCCTTTCATGATTTAGTTGTAAAGCCAGAATTGTTTCACAGCTGGCACTTGTTAACATACTGAGCATTGATACTGGTGATTGGTGTCACTTTTTTGTTTGTTTGTTTGGTTGGTTGGTTTTGTTTTGAGACAGGGTTACTCTGTATAGCCCTGGCTGTCCTGGAACTCACTCTGTAGACCAGGCTGGTCTCGAATTCAGAAATCCGCCTGTCTCTGCCTCCCAAGTACTGGGATTAAAGACATGCGCCACCACTACCCAGCTTTGGTGTCACCTTTTTTGAGGACCCCCATACTGGACATTATACTAGGCACTTTATGTTAATACTAAATTTACATGTAATGTCTCTATAAAGTTTATAAATAAGGAAGTTGACATAGAGAAAGTCCTCTGATTGCAAGGCCTGTGCTCTGGCTCCTACATGGAGCAGCCATGATTTAGAATCTAGACAGTATTCAAATATTTGTTTTGTTGGAAGCTATCCACACCTTGCCATCTGCTTTGCAATGAGTGAGCACTTGACAGACTTTGTATTCCATGTTAACACTCGCCGAAGTTAGGAGTTTTATTGCTTCAATGAAACACCATTACCAAAAAAACAAGTTTACTAGAAAAGGGTTTATTTGGAACACTTCCATATTGCTGTTCATTATTGAAAGAAGTCAGGACAGAAACAGTGCAGAAACCTGGAGGCAGGAGCTGATGCAGAGGCCATAGAGAGGTACTACTTTCTTATAGAACCCAGAACCATCAGCCCACCCACAATGGGCTGGCACCACCCACAATGGGCTGGACCCTCCCTCACTGATCACTAATTAAGAAAAGACTTTAGAGCTGGATCTCATGGGGGTATGTCCTCAACTGAGGCTCCTTCCTCGCTGGTGACTCTAACTTTGTCAAACTGACACATAAAACCAGCCAGTACAAAGGTGGAAGGGAATTCTGGCCTAGCTGGGGTCATCCATAACTGCTAGTGTTATTGAGAAATAACCTTTACTGAGTATAATGAAGGAGTAAGAAGAAATGAGAAGCTAATCATGAGGGGTACTGCATGTGTGCTCTTTGGTGTTTTGAAGGAAACTTGGTAAGATAGTCTAAAGATGGGTTTAAGGATTCCTCCAGGAAGGGCTCTCTGTAGGGTTTCCAGCCATTGCCAGAGCATCCACATGTAAACAACTAAAAATGTTGAGGAACATGCTTTGTAAAGGCCTTTTCATGAGTTACTAAGGAAGGAAATACAAAGGTTGGTGAGTTCAGCAGGCACCTGCAGCTGAACGGCATTTGCCAAACAGATATCTTAGTAATGCCTGAAGTACTGAAGACGAAAGGATATGGCTGGGAGTAGGGGAAGTGGTCACAGAACTTCAGAGGATATTTGTTCTCAGAAGTCACCCCTCTGTGCAGACCCAGGCCTGTTGGCATGTGCATCTTTTCTGCCTGAGCACCACTTCTCTGACCCCATTCCTAGTGCTAAACAATCTTCCTCCACAAAACTACAGCCTCCAAAGGTTATATATCCCCTTGGTGGATGGCAAAATAACCGTGTACTTTCCCACATCATTTTCAAGGAACATGGCCTTGCTTGTGGGGAGAAGAGAAGCAGGGAGAAATCCGTCTTCTAACACTGCGTGTTAAGCTGGTCTGACTTGAGTTTACAGGCTGAATTTGTATTTCTCTGTTGGGGGTGGAGGCTGGGGGTAGGGGTGCGGAATGCCAGGCTGGGAATGTCCCTATGGGACTGGCACAAAGTAGCACTAGTCTTCTGAGAAGGAGCCCACTTTCAACTCTAACCTCAAAGGATTTTTCAGATACTGTTCCACAGTGGATAAAAGAGCAAAGATCTTAAGTCACACAAAGCAGTAAGAGATGACAGGACTAGGAAGTACTCTAAGGAAAAATGTGAAGATCTTAAAACTGTCGGAAATATAAACTGAAGATTTATATTTTTAAGAAAAACTAATAAGTAAAATTATGATGATTAGAATTGTGCATTCAGTGGGTGGCCTTGACAAATTTGAACATAAATAAATAAAGAATTAGAGAATTTTGAGATAGCTTACTAAGTATGGAGGAAAGTCGGAAGGAAAGGCAGACCCGATGGCTGAAGGTTTCCAGGACTAGTGAAGTAGAACAAATTGCAGGAACAGAATGAATCAAAATATTCAACCTCGATGTAGCTCATTCAAAGTGCAGACTCTCATGGCTGCAGAGAGGCTCCTCGGTGCGGGAGCCGATGACAGATCCCCATTCAAAGAGCAGTTCTTCACATGATGTCCTCATGTGTGGAGGGGGGGAAAACCTTTCAGACTAGAATTCCATACTTTATAAAAGGATATTTTAGAAACAAGGGTAACAAAAATCTTTAAAAAAATAAGAAAGATTGACAAAACTCAAGAAGCTTGCCAAATTAGTCATTAAGAAAGAAATATTAAGCCAGGCATGGTGATCCATGCAAGAGGCAGAGGTACACAGGTCTCTGAGTTTGAGGCTAGCCCGGTCTACGTACTTCCAGAGTAAACAGGACTACATGATGAGACCCAGTCAGAAAAAGAAAACAAAAGAACAAAGAAAGAAATTCTGTCACTATAGCTTTGTGACAGCGTCTTTTCCTAGAGTGGCTGAGCCATAGACACAAGCCCCAGTTAGTTCTGTTTCGAAAGAGAGAAAAGGGGGGATTTACAGTACGTTTAAGGAAGAAGAAAAAGAGAAACTAGGTAATCACACAGCAGGGATGAAATGGAAACCCTGGGAACTGTTTGATAGCATTGTCTTAATTTGTGTGTGTGTGTGTGCATATGTGTAACTATATTATTAATATTATTAGCTGTAATTAATAGTCATAATGATAAAATGAGAACTGCTTTTAATTTACGTAGTCCAAAGAATGTGTGCTGCACAGAAGGAAGATACATTTACAAACAGTATTAAGGTAAACAGAGGAAACAGACAAAGAATATGCCAGGCATGGATGTAACTAAGAGAAAAAGGTGGGGGGAGGGAGAGGAGGGAGGAGGAGGAAGGAGTCAGAATAGTAAAGCAACTTCCCACAGGTTGCTGCCCTGCTGATGACGTGAGACTAAAGTTCCACGCTAAACAGAAATCTGTGTCACAGGGCTTCCGTGCATCTGAATGAGAGCCTATTGGTAACAGAGTAGCTTACAGTCACATAGGAACTAAACCAATGTGTGGTGTTTCCACCAAGAGATGCCAGGCTGCCAAGATATTTTTTTATCATTCCAATGAAATTAAGAAGAAAACAATGTCACCAAAGTCCCCTGATGAGAGCCAGATAAGAAATCGAAGCCATATTGAAATCGAAGCCATTGGCTGTTCCTTGACATCTTCAGTTGGTGGTTTATTGGTTTTAACAGCAGTACTATCTTCAGAGCATGTTTTAACACTGGAGAGAATTCCTGGCAAGATCCTGCTCAAGTCCCATGTTATTACCATTCTGTAGTCATATACAAAAGATGAGATGATGCTTTGAAACATACCAGAGGGGTTTTTGTTTTGTTTTGTTTTGTTTTGTTTTTTATCTCATCCCAGTTATTTACCTGTAAGCAGTTTGTGTTTTACTTGAAGTATATTATATAATTCCCCACCCCCTTATTAATGAAACTGGGTATTGAGTCTAGGGCAGAAACCCCCGCTACTGCCAAGCTGTGCAGGGAAGGGTTAACTTTCTGAGGGGAAGCCAAGAGGAATGCTAAGGGATCAAGACATGACACGCTGCCCATTGTTTGCAGCTCCAGATCAAAATATACAATTATGCATGCCAAATAAATTCTAAACCTGTAAGGTTGGGAAAGGGGGCGGCTCTGACGACAGGTGCCAGAAGCATTAAATAACCTCCTCAGACAAGGTGCACCACTGTTGTCTTGAATACTGTGGGGGTCCCCCAGTCTGGCATTTTCCCCTACGCTAGACAATGTGCATTCACTGCTGGAGTCTCTGTTAAGCCCCAGTCCCCCAGACCTGCTGGCTCCTGGTGCCCGACTGACACAGAGGTGCCTTTGTGAGTGTAATTACCTTTCCCTGTATTAGAAATAGTCTGTTTAGTGCTGTGTTTGCAGGTACTGCTAGAATAAGCAGGAATTAGCATGCAAAAAGACCTGCCCTGTCCCTGACATCTTTATCAGCACCATTTCTCAGGACTGGCTTTCCTGCCTACAGTTAGGTTGATAGGTCTGGTGGAATACAACCTGATAAAGAGGTAGGGGTGTGTGTGTGTGTGTGTGTGTGTGTGTGTGTGTGTGTGTGTGTGTGTAAGAGACAGGTGGAAGGCAGTCTTGTGTGTTGCTTCATGAAAGTCTCATGCCCAGCAAAGCTGCTGGAGTAAATGTGAATGGATTAATTCGAGCAACTTAAGACTTGATTAAAGCTCCTTTGGGCTTTTAGCTGTTTCCACATCAAAAACACAGGAGGAACCGAACATTATTCTTTTGTTGTGAGGATACTATGGCCAGCATCCTCAAGCTACTAATGACCCCTGTCAGTGGTGAACCTGAAGTGAGCCTACCTTTAAAGATGCTTGCCTTATCTGTAAGTAGCCATGGGATAGAAGGCATTGGAATCGTCCAGAATTGGAGGAACGTCAGCTGAAAATTATTTGCATATTAGGTTGCCTGGAAATGCTTTTTATTGCTTCCATCTGTTCCTCAACGAGCCTTTCATTAAAAAAAATAATAACAATTTCCCTTCTTCGGAGATAGAGGGTACTTCAGTGATTAGGTTAGAGGGTTGTATTTTGTGTTTAGTAATTTTCCATATGTGATTTTACTGTGTACTCAGAAAATTCAAGGCCAATCAAAGGATAAAGGAAAATCCACCTAGGTAACTAGTGAAAAAGAAGCGTTTTCATACGGAAGCAGAAAGAAGAAGGACTGAAATAGCGTACTCTTTGTGATTTATTAATTTTCAGTGGCAGAAGTTGTGATTTCCACATTGCTGACGCAGGCTGCAGAGCAACACAGCTTGTCTCTTTGTTGCAGGGTCACCTGTTGAGGACGACTTGATCACTTAGTAAAGACTTTATACGGGGCAGGTAGAATTCAAACCAAGCAGCTTCCTCTTTGGAGATTGGGCTGGGGAAATGGGTGTTGGCCACAGAATGAAGAATTTATCAGGCGATCTGGTAGAGAAGTATTTTCTTCGCCCTTGGAACCTCCTAAGAGCCCTTTCAGCATCCTGGTTCCCTTTCCATTGTGTGGGAGCAACAGGTCAGCGACTGCCTAAGGCAGCCCTGCAAATTGGCACCTGCCTTTGTGACTAAGACCTAGAAGGAAAGAGAAAAGGAGGCCACAGAAATTGAATAGGTTTTGAAGTTACCTCTGCAGGAAGATTGGCCAGCCAGGAGAGGCTAAGGTCACCTTCTGACTCAAGCCGAATGATTTGCTGAAAGGAGTCTCCTGAACAGGGACAGGTTTAGGGAACAATAGAGATAGGTACCAGAGGAAAGGCGAGGAAATACAATCCTTTTGCCCACATTTGTCCCTCTCATTTTTGTGACAGTGGGTATGTCACAGGACAATGACAGGCGTTACTCATGCCTTCCTGCAGCCCCCTCCCCGCTCTGCTCCTGGTGTTTGAGGATATAAAGTTGTTCCAGTGCTCAGCACTTGCTCCAATCTAATGGAGCGGAGGCTCTTCCTTCGGTTGAGTATTCTCCCTAGCTGAGTAGGTAGAGAAGCACTGTTAGGCTTCACTTGCTAGCACGACCATCTTGCCTAGGGAGGTTTTCCTCCTGGCCTGTTCCATGTCTCTTGTATTCTCATATCCTTGGCAGCCTAAGACCTCTAAGAAAGCCAGTTTCTTCAGGATTGTATAAATTAACCACACTGCCTGTTTCTTGAAAGAAGATAGCCTACTCCTACTGAGTGCTCATAGTGTACGGATACTACTCCTACTGTGTGCCTTAGTGTTACAGGTGCAGCTCTGCTTTTCTGTCTTGTTTCTTTCTAAGCTGATTTCTTACCAGGCCACTTGCCTTCGGTCTTTATTCATCCCTTCAGTCTCCTTACTTCTTCTCACAGGGATGTACAATTGACTCATGCTTTCAAGAAAGGAGTGGGATAGTCTGATGTTGGGAAATTAGGATGTTTCTTGGTGAACTCAGCTGTTTTACATGTGTCCTTGCTCTCCCTACGTCCCAGGAATGTTTTCAGTTCGTGTTCCTTACGTTCTTATGCTTGCCCTTACATTACATTGAATCTACAGAGCCTGAAACAGATTGATCTTGCTCTTTTTTTTTTTTTTTTTAGCTTTAGCATTCTGGTACAAAATAACTGTTTTCTGCTACAGTTTGTTAGTTGAAAACGAGCAATGGATCTTTGTTTCAAAAATGGAAATTATGGTTTTGCTTTTGAGAATATTTTTCAAAGAAGCAAGTTAGTGCCCTTCTAGAAAGCTAACTTATTCCAAAGTCTAGTTGTTTTCTCTCCCCCTGACATCACCAAAGCAAAACCTACTGACATCAAGAACATGCCTGGCACCCCCAGATTCTGTTAAGGTGTTTTATAAATTAAATCAGGTAGTCTTCCCTGATCTCTGATTTCTTCCAATCTGAAGCAAGCAACACCAACACTGAAATGGACAGGTATGTAAGTATGAAAACTCAGAATGGTATGGAGAAGGTGTAGCTAGGGTGGAGCCACATGGAATCTATGCCTGTCAATAGAGACGGCAGCGTTCGGGGGTTAAATGAATGAAGAGATAATATTTAAAAGGTCGGTGTCCCCCACAGAGCTATCATCAGAGAAGGTGAGGAGAGACAGGGACACCGTGACAGCTCAGATGAATGGAGCACTGATGTCTGTAGCTGACAGGAATTGGGTTTATCAGCGAGAGGCACCTGGAGGGGGGCAAAGCTTTGAAAGGGGTGAGAATATAGGAACCTATCTGCAGGACACCTCAAACCTAGGAAAGTCATATAAGAGTGCTAACGGAGCAAGTAAATAAAGTTATAGACAACACATCTAAAGGTGGAAGGGGACCTTCCTGACCAAAACAAACCAAAGCCATGCAGCACGGTGGGTTTAAGGAAGAAAGGAATGAGCCAGAACAACTGCAGAATGGCCTGAGCTCTGGAGTTGTGCTTATATTTCTGTTGACAGTGCTCTAAGACATTTACAGTGTTTGCCATGGTGATCTCTAAAGTGGTAACGGTAGACCCCAGATTAAATGTATAGGTTTTTAAATAACATAAGGTTCTATATCCACATTTCTCTAGAGAGAAAATAGTTTCCTTAGCAGAAACTATTATTAGCAAAAAATACTAACAGGACAGAGGTCGGGCTATGACATATAATATTGGAGAGCTTTACGACTAGAAGTATATATGGTTAAAAAAAAACATGTAGAAAGAAACATATCAATTAAGAAATCCTCATAATGGGAGGGAACAGGGTTTTGGGTTTTTTTTTTTCTTTCTGAGGGTTTTTTTTTCCCCTCTGAGGAAAGGAGATACCATTTGAAATGTAAATAAAGAAAATATCTAATTAAAAAAAAAGAAATCCTCATGATTTCTTTGGGGAGTATTGTGGGGTGACTTTTACTATAGGGAGGGAGCCATATTTAAGTGATCTGTATTTGAATCGCTTACTTGCTGCGTTTCTCATGGACAGCACACATACGTGGACAGATAACTGGAGCTCACAGGAAAGCCTGAGACAAGAATCAAGCTGGGAGAGAAAAGGAGAAATTAAAAGGGGGTGAAGAATTTCCTGAGATTATTTACAGAACAAGTCATAACAGGAGCACTGGGTGCTCCATGTAGATATCAGTAGATACTCAGGCCACGCTCTATTTCGAACCTCCCCAAAGCTGAGAGCTGGGAGACAAATCTCAGCACATACAGGTTTTGACTTCTCTGCAGTTACCTCTTAGACGGCACTGGAACACAGCCTCCCGATATGCAGCTGACAGATAAACATCCCAGGCATCAGGTTTTACGAGTGTGAAATGAGGACTTAACCGCGTTCTTATTTTCTATTCTGCACCTAATAGTTTGGAGAGTGACGACCTACTTGCATGAGCTGACTGGCAACGCAGTACCTGAGGGGGGGGCAGCCCTTTTTCTAATACCTTCATGCAGAATGAGCACATAAAGTCTCCATGGGTCAGTCAAAAGAGGAATATCCACATCCAGTCAGATCTGGACAGCATCCAGATTCCAAGCTTTTGTTCTGGTTGGAAGGTTAAGCTAAACTCGGATTAAATTTAATAGGATTAGGTATAAAGTTCCACTTGTATTACTTGTGTAAGACAACTAATTAAGTTGCAGTAGACCTGGGCTAATAACAGTTTCTGTGAAAAAAGACTGAAGGTTTTAAATATACCCCAAGATCTCAGTTGGAGTCAGGAGTGAAATGTGTTTGGTAGGAAAAGTCAGTTACCATGAGTGACAGAGGAGTAGCGGAGAGAGCTGTGACTGACTGGAGCCGGCATCAGACAGAAGCCCTCGATACTGCACAACTAGACCTCCATGTGTGTGTGTCATTGCATGCAGCTAGGTCTGTCGAGTCTGGATGGATTCGTTATTTTCTTTTGGGAATCTTTATAATTGGTGGAAATTTGGAGCATTAGAAATCAATGAAGGAAACAGTATTAAATCAGTAAGTGTTGAAAAGATAATTTCCTTCCCACTCAGCCCACCTAAGAAATAGTGTATGTGTTGGAGCTTGCATTGTAATACCACTATTTTTTCTTGGTCTCCTCAGTGCTTGGGGGCCTCAGCATGGCATGATTTTGGCATCAGAAATTATTTAGGGAAAACTTCACTTCTGGAGTTAATTGTTCTACATTGAGCTCTTAAATGTGTCAGAATTATGGTAAATATTTTAGGGTAGGCACTCATCAATATTTCATAAACCCTAAACAAGGAAAAGAATCTAAGAACTCTCTAAAAAGATATATTTTTATGTACATGTAATTTTTTTTCTGGGAAAGACTCCAACACTTTCATCAGATTCTCAACTAATACAAAAATTGGCCCTCTCCCTTTGCACCCACACAGCTTGTCTCTCTCCTCTTGTAGAAACAGAGAGACACCTTGACTGTTGCTGCCTGCCATACTCTGAGACCAGCCAACAGACCTTCCTTGAAATGCCAGCGACTTCCACCCATTGAGACTTGAAAAGAGTCACAGACAGAGTTCCAAAACTGTTTTAATTGAAAGCTCAGCCTTAGAGTAACCGTGAACTCCCTTTTCCCCTGTGTTTTCACACCCTATGACAAAGCTAGTTGTGTTTGGAAGAACGAGACGCAGGCTTGTTGCTTTGAGAACTCGGGTTACGTTTTACTGTTCCCCTTCTCAGTGTGTGAGGACAAATTTGGTCTTCTCCAGGAATATTTTGTTCTGAGGTAAGTTCCAGAGATGCCTGCTCTTTTCAATGGGATGTGTGTTTCATGTGGTTTTTCTTCTCTTTGCAAACCTCATAGGGTGCCAAAGCATGCTTTCTGCGGGACATTCCTTTCTCAGCCATCTACTTCCCGTGCTATGCCCACGTGAAGGCTTCCTTTGCAAATGAAGATGGGCAGGTCAGCCCCGGAAGCCTGCTCTTAGCTGGTGCTATTGCTGGTAAGTCTTATCCACAAAGCCCTGAGCTTTCCCACCACCCACCCCCAAACCCTCCAGGATCTAGCCTAACTCCACCTATGTTACAGAAATAGGATTTCTTTTCTGACAATTTTCAGCTGAGTCTACATGACTTTCTTTGACTAGCTTCTCGAAGGCAGATAAGAAATTAATTTGTATTTTGCCACATTAGATTATTAGAAGAACACTAACCTTTAGAAAGTGTTTGCTAGTGATTTGTTCATTTTTATTTATTCATTTGTTTCTTTCATTTCTGTGGAACTGATAGATTCTAATTCAAATTATTAATTCCGAATTATTTCCTAATTTCACTTAGTAACATAAAAATAAAAAATGGTTTGACCTAAATTTTTTAAGCTCACACCCTAACATCTAAACAAATGATTACATGTAAGCTTGTCCAGAATTTAAGCAAAAGTTATTGTATAGTTAAAAGAATCGTGATAAAACTAGAAGTAACTAGGGTGATTAGATTTAGTTCTTGAAGTGGCTGTCAAGTCAGGGGCTAGATGTATTTTAAGTGAATCACAGAAGTGACTGTCTTCTGTCTGTAGTATTGTGCTGGAATATTATGAATATTACACAAAAAAAGAGGGACTTAAAAACAGATACTGATTATCAGCCCAGTGGGAGAATCAGCGCTTGACTGTTGGGAAACTCCTTGTCCAGAGAAGACAAGGGATGAATCTGGCTACACTAGCTCTTTAAGTGGTAACAAGCTTATCATGGGTTAACAAACCCTCGGGCAGTCCTGAGCTTCCTGGCTCCAAACATTTTTGGTAGACATGTTATGCACATCAGATTGGAGGTTAGAGCTGGGTAACAAGATTGGAGGTGAACCCCAGCTTCGAACGCTACTTCCTGCCTCCATCTTCTGCAGGAACCACACTGGCAGGAAGCTGTACCATTTCTCCTTCATCCTTAACATTTTCTTCTCAAGGGGATGGATGCTGGTCTGTGAGCCAGGGCTCGAGAATTTTAGGTGCTTGAATAATAAGATCCAAGCCCCAACACTAAGGAAGTAAGCTTTGGAACACAGAATCCCTATCTCCATTTCCAGTTCAGCCATTTATTCGCTGTGCCCTGACTTGTCGTTACATATCTATGCAGGAGGAACATGGAAAGAAGGCGGCATACAATTTATTTCAGACTGGCCAATTGAAATAAGGTTAGGGACACAGGAAAACCAAGTGCCACTTATTGATGTGTGACCTTTGAAAAGTTGTTGCTTCCCAGACTTGATTTCCTCAGCTTTGAATAGAGATAATACTATATTGAGTCCAGGATGTGTCCCAAGGAGGGGAGCACCATGGGAGCTCTTGGCATAGTGTCTACCATGAATCAGGTCTTCAGGAAATATGTAGGCTGAATCTAGATTCTAGAAGAATTGGCCCATTCAGTCATTCCATAAGTAGCAGATAGGAGATTAAGATGAGATTAAGGGTGAATAATAGAGCTCAGATCAGGATGGGGGACTTGGTCCTCAGCAAATCATAGAGAATAGTTCACTCTTCTCTCAGGGAAAATAGGCACTGGGAACCAATTTCATGTCTTTGTAGGAGTATGCTAGCTAGCCCATGTTACTAGAGCTGAACATTTATTTTCTTTTATTTTTCTTCCTGATTATGCAAGTGATTCATACAGCTTATGGTAAAATATTTAGAAAGGATAAATATTATCTATGATTCTATTACTAGAAGAGGGTTTCTATTTAATTTAAATTTTTATGAAAATTATTCATGTATTTTATGAAGATATATATGCATACACACACACATACACACACACACACACACACACACACACACACACACACACACACACACACTTATGCCCAGGTGTACAGAGCCCAGAGGACACAGTGAGAGAGTCAGTTTACTTTCTGTTTTTTGTTTTTTTTTTTTTTGGTTTTTCGAGACAGGGTTTCTCTGTATAGCCCTGGCTGTCCTGGAACTCATTATGTAGACCAGGCTGACCTCGAACTCAGAAATCCGCCTGCCTCTGCCTCCCAAGTCCTGGGATTAAAGGCGTGTGCCACCACCGCCCAGCTGAGTCAGTTTACTTTCTACTGTTTGTCTCTCAGGGATCAAACTTGGATTGGCAGGCTTGGCGGCAATTGCCTCAACCCGTGAGCCATCTCTCCTGCCCTTTTGCTTTTGCCGACTTTCATGGGTTTTGATGGAGTTTCAACCACACTGTACATGTCTTTGTACTTCTTCTCATCAGCATTGTTGACTATTGTCCCGTGGTGGTTACTAGCATGTGCTATAGGATCTGGCTGCATGGGTCAGATTCATTTCCCCACTTAGACCTCTAGGACTCACACAAGCCATTCACTCCCTCTTGGCTCACTTTGGGAGATAAAAACAGTCTTAGTTTCACTAAAGAATTAAGTGAAATAAAAAGACAAAGATTTAAAGTAGTTGACATCATGTCAGTATTCAGAAATGTTCAACTCTAGTGATTTTCTTATGTGTATAATTTTAAACTCCTTAAACATAGTTTTAACTGCTGGATAATCATACCCTTATTTTTCATTATAATTTTTGAGATTATAATATAATTATATTATTTCCCTTTTCTCCCTGCAATCCTTCCTAAGTCTGTGTTGTCACCCCTTCCTTTCCAAACTGATGGCCTCTTTTTTTCTCTAATGGTTGTTACACCAGTGTGTGTCTGTGTGTGTGTTCTACATAATATAAATTCAACCTGATCAGTCTATATGATGTTATATTATGTGTATGTTTTCAGAGTTAACCATTTGGTATTGGGTAATCAATTGGTGTGCTCTTTCTGTGGAAACACTATTTTTCCAGCTTTCAGCATTCCTTAGGCGTCTCTCGTTTTGTTTTGTTTTGTTTTGTTTTGTTTTTAACAGGGTTGAGGCCTTAAGCTTTCCCCTTCTATGTTAGCAAGACTATTGACATCCTCCTTGTTCAGTTCATGTTTAAGTGTCCCTGTTATTAAGACTTCTAGTAGACACAATATCAAAGCAGACTTTATGTTCATCTGGCTCCCACAATCTGTCTGCCCCTGTTCCACAAATATCCCTGAGCCTTAGATACAGAAGCTGTATTATATAAGTTGGAACTAGGATCCACCACTCTGCGTTTTGATCAGTTGTTGTTTTCTGTAATGGTCTTTGTCGGAAAGAGACGTTTCCTTGATGAGGGTTCAGAACTACGGTTATTTGTAGGTACAGGGAAAAATATTTAGAATGTAGTTAAGAAATATGCTTGTTTACTAAACTGGCAACTGTAGATTCTCCTCCAAGATCTATGACTTTACTAGTCCTAGGAGGTTGGCTAGGTATCCAGCAGAAGGCATGATTCCATTTGTTGGTGACCAGGCCTTAAGTCCAATTAGAAAACTGTTGATTACCACCAATGTGTGTGTGCCACTACTGCACCTTTATGGTTATTATGTCATGCCAGTTGTAGTGGTTCAGAGGCATCCTACTTGGGTAGGACTATTGCTCTCTGCCTTTCTTTGGAAGCCTGCGTAGTACCTTCTGGAACCATGAAAGATGGTCTACAGGAAGAAGGCTTTTAAGTCATATTGCAGCTCTGGTCGTCTTGGTCCTATGTCTGAAGTGGATGGCGTCTTCAGCCATTAAAAACTTACCCTTTATCCCCTACATGGCAACCAAGGACAAGGATAATGTTTTGGGGTTCTTTTAGACAACACCAATCAGCAACTCAAAAGAGGGTGCTTCATGCCTTGTTAACGTTCTTCATAGATAGCATATGGCTCTTGAGAATGGCATCATCAGCCCAGATAGGAAATTTTCATCTAAACTTTGTGAATATGTATACACACACTTATATATGTTATAGGTATTTTTCAGTTGATACCTAATAGTAAGGCTCCTTATTGTCTTTCCAGATATCCTTATTTATTTTACTCTCCTCGCTTCTTCAGTGTTAATCTCTCTCTCCTCTAGTTAAAGCCTTCCCACATTCATACATCTGCATCCCTCTTTACTTCCTAGTTTTTATATACTCTCTTCCGAAGATTTGGACCTAGGAACATCAGATGAGAGGAGACATGTAATATTTGCCTCTCTTTGTCTGGGATACCTCACTCAATATGTTCATTCCTTCCTAGATTTTATAACACCATTTCTTTCTTTACAGCGGAATAGAATTTCAGTGTATTAGTCAGGGTTCTCTAGAGGAAAAGAACTTATATGATGAATCTCTAGGTAATAGATAGATAAAGATAGATAGATAGATAAAGATAGATAGATAGATAGATAGATAGATAGATAGATAGGTAGATAGGTAGATAAAGGGAATTTATTGTAATGCCATACAGACCGAGTTCATCTACTCCAACAATGTCTGGCTGAGAACAGAAAGTCTAAGAATCCAGTAATTGCTCAGTTTAGAATGGCAGATGCCTCAGCTGGCCTTCAGAATATGCTGGAACCCCAAAGAGGTGGGCTCTAATGCTGGTGAACGAATGTATGTGCCAGCAAGGTAAGGGCAAGCAGACAAAGAGCAAAAGCTTCCTTCTATTCTTTATATGACTATCAGCTGACAGTGTGGACCACATTAAAGGTGTGCCTTCCAAGCTCAAGACCTGGATCAAAGATGTGTGTCTTCCTACCTCAAAGGCCCAGACTAGAAGTGGATTCACCCACTCCAAACCAAGTTAAAAATTCTCTCACAGATGTTCCCTCCATTTCTGGATTGTAGTTCATTCTAGATTAGTCATGTCGACAACCAATAATGGCATCATGTCTATTATGCCCATGAAAACACAAAGCTGATGTAAATGATGAGGACAATCCAGGATTTTAAAATGGAATTCAATAAAGAGATAGAATCGTGTACCTCTTAATCACAAATACCTAGAACTGTCTAAATTACTGAAACTTTTATATAAGTGATTTAATCAATACAAAGCAAATCTTTAGGCCTAAACACTTTACCCAGATTTAGATTATATCTCCTTTCTGGAGAAATAGATTCTAGGAACTGAGGTTGCTAGTAGAAAGTATGATTGTTATTTGTTTGTTTTTGTTTGTTTGTTTTCATGTGAAACCACATTAGTCTTAAGGTTCTGGAGGCATTACCATCTCTGATGGTGTTTAGCCCCACAGCCATCCAGTTCCCTGTGCCCTCACCTAAAGTGCTAATCAGGGCTGCAACTGCTGCGCTGAAACACCACAACCTAAAGCACTTGAGGAGGAAACATCTTATCTGGCTTATACTTCCACATCATGTTTCATCCCTGGAGGATGTCAAGGTAGGAACTTAAACATGGCAAGAACCCAGAGGCAAGAGCTGAAGCAGAGGCCATGGAGGGGAACTACGTACTGGCTTACTCCTCAAGGCTTGCTCAGCTTGCTGTCTTCTAGAACCCAGGACCACCAGCCTAAGGATGGCACCACCCAGAGTGGGCTGAGCCCTTGTCCATCAATCACTAATTAAGAAAATGTCCCCATGGGTTTGCCTATGTCCAGATGTTTTACAGGCATTTTCTAACTTGAGGTTTCCTCTTCTCAGATGACTATGGCTTGGGTCAGGTGCACATAAAACTAGCCAGTATACCTGGGTTGTCCTTATTACTAACTCTGAGCTTCTCAGCTTAAAACACGTACTTACTGTATGTTTTGGGGTACATGTTGGGAGCAGGTTTTTTGGGTATCTATGGCTTGAGGTCTGTTTCAAAATCCTGGGAGGGAAGAGCTACTGGCACAGAAGATTTGATAATTGAATAATTCAGTTCTTAGCACCTTGAGAATATAAAGTAGCGGAGACAGATCTGAGTAGTGAAGTGCACATACTCATACAACTTTCTTCCCGAAAGTCTTAAACTGCTAGAAAATACGGCAGCATCCATACTCAGAAAGCAACCATTCTGTATCTAAAACTGATGATGCCACAGGCCAGAACTGGCACGGAAAAACCACTCATAGTGTAAAGTGTAAGCGGAGACTCTTGACCTCCGAGTAAACAGAAGAAATTATTCTGTATATTGTCTGCAAGTTAAAACTGAGAGCTGTAACATAGAGAACTAGAGAATGGGCCATTGGCCTGGTAATGGCTCATGTAGAACTGAGGGAAAGCAGGACAGGGCTTAAGCTCACGTCGGAACTTAACCACAGGTGTGGTGAAACATAAATGAACCGCGTTTCCCCAGCCGAGTAGAAAATGAAGTACTCTCACTGCACAGTTGAGCTGCCTTTCTGTGTGTCAGCATTTGGGGAAGCTCGGCCCTGTAGCCTGCCTTAGCCCCTTTGGCAGAGAGCGCTCGTCCATCCAAAAGAGAAAGTAGGGAAGTAGGTCTGGATCCTGGCAGATGCCACCCAGGGCTGAGTACTATCCCTGGCCAGCCTTTTATTTGATCCCGAGTATCAGTAGACAGCCAGCCATCTTCAGACAGGAAGGGGCAGCAGGGAACGTGAACTGAAAAATTACAGAGAAAACGGTAATTTAGGGACCACAGGGGAACTTGCAAGAACTGTAATTGGAAGCTTGGAGGGGGGATTCTTTTTATCTTACTTTTTAGTCTAAAATAAAAGTAAGCACACAGGAAGTTGTAAAAAAACAATATAGTAATCTTTCACCCACTCTTCCTGGGAATGTTGTATCCTTCATAACTATCGAACAAGGTCAAAATCAGAAAATTGACATGTAACACATGTCAGAGTTCCG
Organism: Montemys delectorum; assembly: GCA_019843815.1. NCBI lineage: Eukaryota > Metazoa > Chordata > Mammalia > Rodentia > Muridae > Montemys > Montemys delectorum. Next base: position 6,928 of record JADRCD010204122.1, on the reverse strand, counting down.
TGGCATTTTTAATTTATTTTATGTGTTTATTTGAGGATGGACCCAAGGGTCGAATGCAACGATTACTTGATTGTCTTAAGACAGTTTCTCCTTAGGAGGACTGAGGCTAACCTTTGTAGACCAAAGCGGCCTTGAGTGGTTTTTGTTTTTGAGTTAATGAAATGATCATCGAAATTAAAAATCTCTACGACTCTGAATGATAGAGCAGACATGATCAAAGAAAGCCAAGCCAGGCCATATTTAATGGTGCTTACCCATAATCCCAACACCCAGGAAGCTAAGTCAGGAGAATGAAGAGTTTGAAGACAGCCCGGGTGCCACCGTAAGAACCTGTCTTAAGTAAAGAATGAGGAAAAAGAGAAGAAGACCTTTAGGAAATAAAGTCATGGTAAAGATGACCCCCGAGAGTATGGCATAAAAATACAGAGATGAGAAATCAGAACCGAAGGGGCACATAACATAGGTCTACTGTCCGTTTAAAAACTATTGCCTTGATGTCAGAATTAGGAAGAAGGACGGAAACAGGTGAGGAAAAGATGGGTTTCTAGTCTGAAACAATACTTCCCACTTGCCCCGGACATGCGGTGTGGACCACAGCAATGTAGCATCCAAGGGGAGGACAGAACCTGCTTGCAAGGGCTCTCGCCCTTCTCTGCAGTCAGATTAGGAGTGAACTTAAGAAAGACACCATGGGATACTTGAAGCAGCGCTGGCAGAGGAAAAACTTGTGTCGGAAAAGTGAAAGCTGCAAATCAATCCAAATCGTCCCTGACACTGCTGTTTGTACGTACTGTGCAAGAAGGGAGCTGTTGGGAGACACGTGAAGGAAAGAAAGGGGCCAGAGTGAAAGTGACTCTCTGAGGAGATGCGAGCGTATTAGAGTCGCACCCGTGTAGCAGATGCATACATGCTGCGGCTATGTCAGAGCTATGTATATTTATCTGGTGGAGAAATGGAGATCAAACAGGAAGCAACTGGAAATGGTAGAGACAGGACATGAATTCAGTGAATTATCAACGCTTTCAGTTCAGCTTTAAAAGGAAGTATAAGCAGCTTGAGATTTTTCTCCTTTTTTTTTTTTTTTTCCCCTTTTGGTTTTTCAAGACAGGGTTTCTCAGTGTAGCCCTGGAACTCACTTTGTAAACCACACTGGCCTTGAACTCAGAGATCTGCCTAGCTCCTGAGTGCTGGGATTATAGGAGTGCACCATTGCTAAGTATCTTTCATGTTTCCTTTCATCATGTCAGAAGATAAATTCCTGGCCCAAAATTACACTAATCCCTCCAAGCTGATTTTCTTCTGTCTTCATGAATAACTTTATCACTTTGCTGTCAGTCACCAACCTAGTAGGTTGACATATAGCTAATAGCCAAAAATGTAATGTAGAAAGCCTTAATAAATATGTAATAAACCTTTAAGCCTTACATGGAGAAAACACAAAGTTATTAATCCCAATATGATACTTATAATAATTTAATGTCTCTGTCCCCGAAGCTGTCTGGGTTCACCACGTCAAGCTTTCTTCCTACATCAGTGATCGTCTGTAGTTGCTGACTCCCTGGAAATCCTACAGTTGTTTTTACTGGGTGCTGGGCACCTAGTGTCATTTCTGTTGCTGTGGCAATGGGTAGCCCCCAGGGCTACATATGCATGAATCATGTCCATAATGAATCAAGCAGGCTGCCTGCCCTCTTCCTGTGAGGACGCAGAACATACCTTCTGGTCTCCTCCTCTTCCACACTCAAGCCATTTCATCAATGTGGCTTAAAGCAGAGAATGACCTGGCAAATTGATTCATAATCATTGCCCACTCAGACTTGGAAAACCAGTAGCTGTCTGATGCCCAAGCCCTTTGCAGGACCTTTGACTAGACTAGCCAACTTTTACAGTAGCTGAACTCGGTTTTCCAGGTTTAATGTCAAACCCACTCCCCCCACTACACACACCCCTCAGAAGTCTACACAGCATGTCTGTAACAGTTCCGAGAGCTTAGACATCACCCATTTGGGGATGTGGGGGCTGCAGACGAAAAGGCTGGGCTTATATTTGGGTTATAGGATTTCTAGCACACAACCCCAACACACATACACATATCAGTCTGCTTTGCCAGGCATCTTATTAAGTAGTAGTTCATGTGTTTCTTTTAGCATTTCACTCAGGCATTTTTATTCTTGCATGTATCCTTCATACTCTCCTCCAGCATTCTCTTGTGACCAGGAAATGAGTATAAAAAGTACCTCGGTGGAGAAAGAACATGTCCTTCGTTATTGCCCCAGTATCTTCCACAGCACCACATGACCACATCTGCAGTATAGTTAGGAGGACTTCATTTCATATCTAGAGGAGACTCCCTGCTAAACTCTTTCTAAACCAGGGAGTGAAGCAAAATGGCCAGTGTGAACGGTGGATTTCTAAGCATCTTTCGGGTTTCCTTTCATCAAGTCAGAAGACAAATTCCTGGCTCAAAATTACAGTAATCCCTCCAAGTTAATAGGAGCCCAATGCTGCTTCTTAGATGAACAGTGGATAGAGAGTGAGCTTCGCATATATAAAGGGCAGTGTTTGGGTAATGACTGTTCCTAAGATTTAGTGTTAGAGGGGTTGAGTGGAGATGGACGGCAAAGAGATGCTCGCTGCTCGTTCTGGTAGAAATGAGAACTTGTAGTTCACAGTTAAACCCTCCCCCCTCCACACACACACACTCGCAATGTGACTTTAAAACTGTCTGTTGAAGGATGAGATGGAGTTCTAAGCCAGACCATGTTGGTTTGGACAGAAATTCTTACAGAATTATTAAGCCTTAAAAAAAGCAAAGGAGATTTATGCATCTGCATCTGACCAGTTTGGTTTGGACTAGGTTCATAGTGGAAAAGTAATAAAACCGTAAGAGACAGTGTCTTCTGAATGGTCTCCATTTTAAAACTCTCAACATGGGCTGCCTCATTTTTGGATAAAAACAACTGTAAAAAGATTTACTGTTGGTAATTTTGGGAGGGATTTGGTTGTTGTTGGTGGTGTTTTGTTGTTGTTATCCTTTCTTATCAATTACCAGCCAGTAGAAATGTTACGCTTTCTGTTTTAAAGTTTTCTAGATATATCGATTTAGGGAGAAAGATGTGTGTGCAAGTCAGAAATAGGCTCCCGGCGTTTGCTTAGCTATTATCAGTGCAACCTTCTGGTAAGAGAAGTTGGGGTTTGGAGTGCAGAGTGGCTGGATGTGTGAGGGAAAGCAGCGTCCCGTGGCTGCCAGCAGTCAGGAAACCATGAAGAGGAAACACATAATAAGCTTCGCCTCTGAAAAATCAGACCTAATAACTTCGTGAGGTTCTGATTTCAACAGGAAAGCGAAAAAAAAAAATTTTTTTTTTTTTTGAAAACCACTTTCTCTGTTTGTTCTCAACCACTTGAAATAGTGTTACGGATAAATAAATTGCTTAAAAATATTTATGTATTTAAGAATAGAACCAACGAATGAAGGTTGGTGGGGGGTGGGCCCTTGCAGACAGAACTGTCACGTTGTGCTTTCCAGAGGACAGCAAAATAGGCACTTTATTACTTTGGCTGCTTAACTTTCTTTCCACGGCCAGCAGTTCAAAGCACAGTTATTTTTATATAGTGAGGATGTGAGTGGACTGAGATGGTGTTGTGTCTCGCCTCCAGGTATGCCTGCGGCATCTTTAGTGACCCCTGCTGATGTTATCAAGACTAGATTACAGGTGGCCGCCCGGGCTGGCCAAACCACTTACAGCGGTGTGACGGACTGCTTCAGAAAGATACTTCGGGAAGAGGGCCACAAAGCATTGTGGAAAGGAGCTGGTGGTACGGAAGTAATTGGTTCTTAACTAACCCTTTGGTATCAGGGAAATTTCTTAAAACTCTAATGGTGTCTGTGATTTCCATCTTTGTCGTAGCTCGCGTCTTCCGCTCCTCGCCCCAGTTCGGTGTCACCTTGCTTACTTATGAATTGCTGCAGCGATGGTTCTACGTCGATTTTGGAGGCGTGTAAGTGTCATGGCAGAAGCACTGCTAAATGTCTACAGCCTCTAATACTCGGTTCTCATTGAGAAAAGTGCAGGGGCTGTCTGCCTCCTGTCAGTGTCCACAAGGTGGTTTCCCAGGGAGCACACAGTCAACTAGAATTCAATCATTGCTTCATGTTGCATGGTTTTATTGGTTTCTACTGGTATTTTTTAAAGAGTCAATTGACGCTCCCTTTATTCTCTTCGTAGGAAGCCCGTGGGATCCGAGCCAGTTCCTAAATCCCGGATTACTCTGCCTGCTCCCAATCCTGACCACGTAGGGGGCTACAAACTGGCCGTTGCAACATTTGCAGGGATTGAAAACAAATTTGGACTTTACCTACCTCTCTTTAAACCATCAGCATCTACCTCAAAAGTGACTGCTGGGGACTGCTAGGGTGCACTGACCTGGATGTGGCTGTAAAACGATTGGAACCACAATAAGCTTCATCTGGGTCAGCAGCCTGGCTCCTCCCCTTCCGCGTCTGTCCCATTTAAATTCAGGTCAATGCTTCCTATATTAAATGCAATCATTCATCTTCTGGATGTTTTTGTAGCAAGATCATGTGGAATTATTCCTAATTATTCTTTGGCACTCTGCCCACAACCTGTGTTTGTATCTTTTAAATACTGGGATTTGGTCAATACTAACTTGATCTGGAGTAAGTCTGAAGGGAAATTAGGGAGGTCTCTTACCTGGATGATGGTCTCACTAATGCTACTGAAAGGCGGCCATGGTTTCCAAAAGAGCTCTGAGTATGTTTAAAGTAGTAAAAAGCTAAGTATATATTTATAAAAGGGAAAAACACTGGAAAGGAAAAAAAAAAGCAAATATCTAGCCTGGACTCAAATTTTAAACATGCACAAATTTGGCCTCTGGATTATATTATGAAGGTTTTATGTGAAACATGTTTTTTCATAATGAAAACCACATTGAGGCTGTTTAGCAATCATATTCTCTTACTATACCGAGTCTACTAGGGAAAAGTCTCGAATGTTAAGGAAGTGCTTTTGGCCTTTTTCTTATAATACAGAAGAAACACAACTCTACTCCTGAGTGTACTGATTTGGGATAATATATCCATGATGAACACATGCTGATTCCAATTTTAATAGACACTGTAAGAATAATGTACACCCCTTTTTGCTGGTACCACCCCCCTCGAGTCCCCATGGTTGGCACCCATTTGCCTTTAAAATCAACTTTCTCTTGAATCGTGTCAGACAAATATACTCTAAGTTTATATTTAATTCAGGGTGCCTTGTATCATGGTCAGAGGCTTTTGTGTCTGTGAAAAGAAAAATAAACTATTTTTAAAGCTACTGATTGCTTGCTCTTGTGTGTTTCCATGATGAATGGCAAAGAAATATTGTCATGAATGGACTTGTACTCTTCATGCCATGTTTGGGAATATTGTGTTCCCATTGAAGCCGGCTTCCAATGTAATGTGTGGGCTCCTTTTCATGGTCTAGAATGAATAGGAGAGCATATATTTTCCTCTGGAAATAACTAAGGATAATAAGTAAGGAAAGAACTACTGAGCTGATATGCTCACCCTTACCATCTTTAATACGTAAGACAATTTGTGTGTTTGGGGAGCATATGTGCCCATGCGGGTACATTCATCTATAAGTGCTTTTGTATAGGCGCACATGTGGGCACATATGTATGGAAACCAAGGTGTAGCACTGGATATCTTTTTTGCTCATGCCATTTTAATTACTGAGGGGGGGTGCCTCTCGTGGAATTAGAGCTCGTAAGTTTGCCTACCTAACTGGCCAATGAGGTCCAGAGATCCACCTGTGCCATATTCACAAACATACCACCTGTTCTTGGGTAACGTGTGAGTGCCTCCCGTCCTGGGCTTCTGTGTGAGTGATGGACCCAAACTCAGGTCCCCGTGCTTGAACAGCGGACCCCTCACTGACAGGGCCATCTCTCCAGCCCAACTTGCTACAGTTTTTCTCATGATGATTAAAGTAATATAAAGCTTCAGTGGACGTTAGACATAAGAACTATGCTATGATATCTGTAACATAATTTACTACTGGCTTATACCAGAAGCAAATTTCACTGTATCTAGCCCTTGTTGATATTTACCTCATTGTGATGACTTTGGAAAAGAAGTTAATCCTAAGAATTTATGGTTACTGTCAACAGCAGTCATCACACAAGGATGGTGCTGATTGATCTACTGGGGTTTGTGGATGCTCTTAGTCCCTGAAGTTAGATTAAAGCCGGCAAGCATCAATATTACCCCCAAGTCAAGGATTTCAAAGAAACATGGACAGTGTGATCCTATCTCCTATTGGCTCTTCTTCTTTCTCATTCATTCATTCATTCATTCTTTCTTTTATGTATTCACTTTACATCCCAGTATCAACCTCCCTCTCTTCCCAGTCCCCCTCTCACAGCTCTTTCCCCATTGTAGAATCACCCTCAGTCCCATATAACTCTAAGCAGAACCAAGATGCTCTCCCATCTAAACCAACAGTTCATAAAGAAATGGGTAGACTATGTCAAAAGGGAATGCATGGACTCGGGAGCTTCCTTCCACACTCCGAAGTCCAAAGCTGGAGCACTTGGTTTTATACCGTCCTCAAACTGGTACCTGGTCTTCGAGGTTGCTATGTAGCAGATACCACATTATGGGAAGGGGAAATTACTCCTTCGTCAAACAGACATGTCCTATTTCTAGTAAAGATCCACACCTTTAACAGGAATGCACCCATTTCTTTATGAACTGTTGGTTTTGATGGGAGAGCATCCTGATTCTGCTTAGAGTTATATGGGACTGAGAGTGATTCTACAATGGGGAAAGAGCTGTGAGAGGGGGACTGGGAAGAGAGGGAGGTTGATACTGGGATGTAAAGTGGATACGTGAATGAATGAATGAATGAATGAATGA
>JADRCD010204119.1:8922-26070 GCA_019843815.1 Montemys delectorum | reverse complement strand
GGGGGGGAGGGGGAGAGGATTAATAGTCATCTGGAATGTAGACATAAGGATCTGGGGGCCTGCCTGGGCACTAAGAGCCACAGTGTCAGAAAAAGATTCCCAGAAATAGCCAAGTCAGACAGGATTTGGTGGGGGAGGGGCAGGTATGGGAAACTGAGGGTGAGAATTTCTGGGACTGCCAGAGGAACAGATTGAAGGCAGCTGCAGTGGATGTTTCCTGATGCCTGTGAGGGCAGAGACAACCAGGGTAGAACCCCTGCTCCCTGTCACACCCCCACCCCACCTAGACAAACAAAGGGACCAGTCCTAGCCCTCTCCACCACAGGCTTAGCTATGAAGCCGTTTGACACCTGGCTCCTTTCCACTTCTCTGTGGAATATCCAGATGACTTAGAAAGAGAAAGGAATAAAGGGAGGTAATTTTCTTCTTTGAAAAAAACGATACAACAGACCCCAAACCCCAACTGGAAATAAAGCAGGAACACATTAGGAGAATCAATAAAACAGATGAGGTTTAAAGAGCTGACAGCGACAGGAGACAGGAGAACAGGAATTAGAAGACACGAATTTTAAATCCCAGACATTAAATGTGAGATAAGATAGCAAAAAGGGGAGTAAAAACGTAATGAATTTTGAAATTGAGTATTAAAAAGGGGGGCCAGGTTAAAAGCATGGAAATTAGTGATGTTAAAATAAAAGTACCCGATAATGGGACTTAGACTGTAAAGCAGCTAGGCCTAAGAAAACGCTGCTGAGGGAAAAAAGGTGCGGAGGCAGGGGAATGCAGAAGGCAGTCCCAGGGAAGCCTACTAGTACTGCCCCTAGCACACCCTCCTTGTGTCTTATATGTACTTTCTAGAAGGGCAGTTTTCAGATTTCTAACCAGAAAACACTGTCCTGTCATACTTGAAGATGCAGACACCTCAGCCCTTGACCTGTTAGTAAAACCCTAAGTGAATGGCCAGTAAGCTCCACAGAATGATCTAGAAACTGCTCAATGCAATGGGGTGTTGGGCTAATGAGAACTAGTTAGCTAGTGTGTAAGCGGGCAAATGAAGCCCCTCCCCCAGCACCTTTTCCATAAGCAGTGACTGGGAACAACAGCCAGATCTCCAAACATGAGTTCTGAACTCTTTCAGAAGCCATTTTTAGAACAAATGCAACATCCCCTCTATGGCCCTGAAATGACAGCATAGACTTCCACGTATCTTTTCCAAATAGGATATGTTAACCATGACTGTTGTGAGGACCAGTAGTGTAAGGTACTGTCGCTGTCTGATATACAGGTCCTGAGGCAAAGCCACGGCAGAATTCCTAACGACAGAACCTCTGTGATACCTGTGTGAATGCAAGCACAGACGTTACAGGTGCACTGAATTGGCAGCTCCTGGGCCGCCTGCTGTGTTACCACGGGCAACACAATAATAGTAAACAACTCTTGATAAAGTTCTGAACAAAGCAACATAATTCTTCCCTTAGTTTTCATAGTTGTCATAAGCCAGGAAAATTCCAAGTATGGTCAGCCATGTGTTCTTGTAGAACTGGAGCAGGTTCAGGCTTCAATGGCTGTTGACATTTTCACCAGTTTTCAAATGAGGGGCGGGGCCAGTTGACTATTTGCTCCTGAGAGGGCATAGCCTGTGCCATTCAGAAAGTCTGGCATCTCTGGTTTTGTCATCTCAGTATTAATAGCAGTCAATCATTGTGACTACTGAAAATATTCTGGAACTTTGTGGAAAAACTGCTGTGAGCTCTCTCATACTTGGAACCATTTTAGAAGGAGATGCTAAACAGACAACTCTGAATTTTCTTGTGGCTACCACATCATAATTGCCCCAACTCAGTTTTGCCAAAAGGGATTCAATGAATACTTCTAGGAACAAGAACAGAGAACCCTGCAGGAGGTGCCTGTGAGACTTGGCCAAGAAGTCCCTGTCAAAAACTCCAGGGAGCCCTGTTGTTTACTAAGTAGAGACAAGAAAGGAACCGTGAAAATAGTATATTGTTACAAAACAGAAAGGGGATGTGAACCCAGCAGAGGCAGACAACCCGCTAAGAGCTGACCAGCACATGACCAGCACATGACCAGCCAACTTTCGTAATGAGTCACACATAAGAGAAAAGGCCTGACCCCCCATGAGAGTTGCAGATAGCCATCAAGAATTCTTGCAGTAAGCTGGGAAGATGGCTCAGTTGGAAAGGCACTGACTTTGCAAGTAGGTGTTCAATCTGAAGAGTCCAGGCTTTTTTTTTTAAAAAAAAAAAAAAAAAAAAAAAAAAGCCAGTATAGTGCACTAGGCAGGCAGATCCTAAGACTAGTTGACCAGCTAAGCCTAATTTGTAGAGACCTAGATCAATAAGAAACCTTTCCTTAAAAAATAGTGACCCCATCCGAAGGTGGATGGTGCCTGAGGTTGTCCTCTGGCCTCTACATGCACACACAGACTCAACGACACAATTATTTCATCAACCTTAAAACCCTCAAATGCTACACAAAGGCCAGTGGCTTCCACTCCCAGGATAGATTCCATCCCAAATACAAAAGCAATTCTTGGGAAAAATCTAGAAAAAAAAAGAACAAAAAAAAAAAAAAAAAAAACGCCAGTGCCATAGAGTAGGGATGTTCTACCTACTCAGAAAGTTTATCGGTGCCATCTGAGGTCAGAAGTCAGGTTTCAGACTCATTCTCCAGACTCGGGGATTCAGGGAAAGTTAACTCGATGTTCTTATTCTGAGTCGGTTAACTCCTTTCTGAATTGGCTTCTTAGTCAGTGGAGACCTTCGAGGTTTATAAACTCCAAGGGAAGGAAAAGGTACGCACTCAGTTCCATTATTGTTATTGAACAGTTTTATTCCCAATGATTTAACTCCCCCACGTTTTGCCTTAGGAGAAAAGAAATCATTATAGCACAGGTGGCAATTAAACTCACCGTGCCAGGGAGCATCCATTGTGGTGATAATTGGAAGACACGGGGGCATGGCGGGGTGCCATCTTAGGAGAGATGGAGACCTCCTCTCTTACTCTGGAACCTTATTTTGGATTTCTGGAGGGTGATACATTGCTGCTCTTCGCTGCCTGAAATTAAAGCAGATATCAGAGACACCAGCTCCTCTATGATCTCGTTTGAACTTCTTCCCTCAACGTGATTAGATACTGTAAAGAAAACTTTGCTTTTTAAACGCACCATCTCTTGTTTCCCTGGAACTGTAATCACATCAGTTGGGTCTTGGCCTCTGGAATTTTATTGCCTTGCCTCGGCTCCCCCTCCAGGCGAGCAAACTTAGTAAATGTAAAGGCAGTTCACAAATCATGAAAGCTGGGTTATTACAGAAACACACACATATATATTATTGACTGAAAAGCAAACCCCAGAGACACTAATCATAATATTTATGCTCTTTAACGTGAGATTTGAAGCAAGAATATTTTCAGATACAGATTGTGCGAAATGATCTTTGGGACCATAACACACTTTCTCGTGTTAAAGCCAGAGCCTGGAGTTAACTTTCGATTTAAGTTCCTTCTAATTCGCTGTCGTAGCAGGCTTTAGAAGGTGCTGAGGGTGAGCACTAGCCCCTTTGATATTTATATATATGCACACAAATATATGCACATCTATTAAGAGAGTGAGTGTGTAACAACACACCATGACCAAGACAACTTACAGAAGAAAGAGTTTGTTGGGGCCCTATAGTTTCAGAGGGTGAGTCCCTGACTATCATGGTGGTATATAGCGGCAGGCAGGCGGGCAGGCAGGCGGGCAGGCAGGCAGGCAGGCGGGCATGATGTTGGAGTAGTAGCTGAGAGCTCACATCTTGAGAGATCAGCCACAAGGCAGATAAGAAGATCTAATTAGGAATGGGGTGGACTTTTGAAACCTCAAAACCCAGCTCCAGAGACACATCTCTTCCAATATGTCCACAACTCCTAATCTTTCACAAAGTGTTTCATCAACCGAGGGTCTACTATTCAAATATGTGAGCCTATGGGGCCATTCTCGATGTAACCACCCCAGTACACTCCCTGGCCCCATAGGTTCCTAACCAATGCATTTTGTCCAACTTCAAACTCCCTATAGTCTTTTCCCAGTCTCAACACAATTTAAAAGTTCCAGTTGTTTCTGGGGACTCAAGGCAATCTCTTAACTGTAAGCCTCTGTAAAATCAAAAAGTAAATTACACACTTCCAACTTATGATGGCACAGAACACGCATTACCATTCCAAGTGGAAAGAAAAGAGTCATAGTGAGGAAGCGCTGGACCAAAGCCAGACCAAAGCCAGAGGGGGAAACTCCAAATCCCGTCCCGCCATGTCTTGTGTCCAAGGCCTTAGATGGCTCTACCCTTCCAGCCTTGCTGACAACTCACTTGTCCATTGGGCTGTCCAGCTCCCTGTCTGCAGGGACAAATGAACCTTCCACAAATGTAAAGGCAAGGAGCCACAAAACAAGGTCTCCTTCACTCGTGTCCTCTTGTCTAGGGTGCCACCATGCCCATACTTAGAGTGGGTCTTCCCCCCTTCAAATAATCCAACCGAGGGAATCCCTCAAAGGAGTACCCAGAAAGCTTGTATTTTAGTTGATTACAGATGTGGTGAAGATGACTACCACAATTTGCCACCCCCACAGTCCTGGTCCCGATATTACCCTCGTCCCTACAATCTGGGTTTGCATAGGATCCTAACAGTGAGCCAGAGAAGCACACTTGCAATGAGAGAATGCCCTGAAGGAAATGGTAGCATTTATGGATCTGTTTTTTGGGAAGGCAGAGTTCAAAGAAAGAATCCTTTCAGCTTAGAAAGGGACAATATGAGAGCCCCAAGCCTTAGCTGAACTCAGAGCCTTCTAAACGATGTTCTGCAAAATGGACTAGAAAGGCTAGAGACTTTCAGAAATCCCTCCCCTGACTCCCAGCCAACCTATGCATCATCTGACTTGCTGCCAGCCAGGGTCCCCATGACTGGTAATGGGCATATCATTTCAGTGCATGGCACTGAGTGACCCCACCTGTGAATTAGAGGAAGGGAGGGAAGGGGGAGAGCATTCGACGTCTGAAAGAGACACACTTGCAACTAATTAACTAATTAATTAATTTATTTTTTACACTCCATATTTTATCCCTCCACACTCCCCACCCTGCCCTGTCCACCCTTCAACTGTTCCACATCCCAGACATCCTCCCCACCTGCCTGTCTCCACGTAGATGTCCCCACTCCCCACCCCACCTGACCTCTAAACTCCCTGGGGCCTCCAGTCTCTTGAGAGTTAGGTGCATCCTCCCTGAATGAACACAGACCCAGAAGTCCTCTACTCTATGTGTGTTGGGGGCCTGATATCAGCTGGTGTATGCTGTCTATTTAGTGGTCCAGTGTTTGAGAGATCTTGGGGGTCCAGATTAATTGAGACTGCTGGTCCTCCTATAGGATCGCCCTTCTCCTCAGCTTCTTTCAGCCTTCCCTAATTCAACAACAGGGGTCAGCTGCTTCTGTCCATTGGTTGGGTGCAAATATCTGCATCTGACTCTTTCAGCTGCTTGTTGGATCTTCTGTAGTGCGGTCATGCTAGGTCCCTTTTTGTGAGCGCTCCATAGCCTCAGTAATAGTGTGAGGCCTTGGGACCGCCCCTTGAGCTGGATCCCACTTTGGGCCTGTTGGCGGACCTTCTTTTCCTCAGGGTCCGCTCCATTTCCATCCCTGTAATTCTTTCAGACAGGAACAATTATGGGTTAGAGTTGTGACTGTGGGGTGGCCCCCCTCTCCCTCATTTGATGCCCTGTCTTCCTGCTGGAGGTGGACTCTGTAAGTTCCCTCTCCCTACTGTCGGGCATTTCCTCTAAGGTCCCTCCCTTTGATTCCTGAGAGTCTCTTACTTCCCTGGTCTCTTGTGCATTCTGGAGGATGCCCCCAACCTCCTATCTCCTGAGGTTGCCTGTTTCCATTCTTTCTACTAGCCCTCAGGGCTTCAGTCCTTTACCCTCACCCAATACCAGATCAGGCTCCCCTCTCCCTGCCCACCCCCCCCCCCCATCCACTTTCCCTCCTTGGTCCCTCCCTCCATTCCTCTGTTAAATTTGGTATGGGTGCCCCACTCTCGAAGAAACAGGGATGGAGATTGATACAATTAGCATGAGGTTTTTATTGATCCAGTATACTGGGGTCGTCTTGCATTTGGAGCAAAAGCACACACTTTTTATACCTTCCCAGTACATAGGTTTACAGCATGAGTTGGCTATCTCTCATTGGTGGAGCCCATTTTGTCTTTTGTTTCCATTGACCTCTGTGTTCCAGGTGAGGAGGAGATACCGATTGCATGTAGGAGGGGTGGGGTGGGGAGATCTACCCCTTACTGGGGATGTTTCCTGAAACAGGGCATTACTCCCCGCAATTAGGGCATCTCCTGGGGACTGATATTTACTCGGTAAGCCCTTCTGAAGCTCTGTCTTTAGGCTTAATGGACATTCCTTGCTCTTTGGTATTTTTTATGAGGTGTTTGCTCAATTCTTACACCTCCCAACTTGTGATTGCTTTCTTCTCCCTCCTAAGTGGGACTGAGGCGTCCTCACTTGGGCACTAAAGCTTGTTGACCTTTTTGAGTTCTGTGGACTGTATCTTGAGTATTTACTGTACTTTTTTTTTTTTTTTTTTTTTGCTAACATCCACTTATTAGTGAGTACATACCATGCATGTCCTTTTGGGTCTGAGTTACTGCACTTAGGATGATATTTTCTAGTTCCAGCCATTTGTCTGCAAAACTCAGGATGCCCTCATTCTTAATAGCTGAATAGTATTCCATTGTGTAAATGAACCACATTTTCTGTATCCATTCTTCTGTTGTGGGACATCTAGCTTGTTTCCAGCTTCTGGCTATCACAAATAAAGTCGCTATGAACATAGTGGAGTATGTGCCCCTGTGGGATGGTGGAGCATCTTTTGGGTATATTCCCAGAATGGTATAACTGGATCTTCAGGGAGATCTATTTCCAATTTTCTGAGGAACCTCCAGATTAATTTCCAGATTGGGTTGTAACAGTTTGCAGTCCCACCAGCAATGGAGGAGTATTCCTCTTTCTCTACATCTTCGCCAACATGTGTTGTCACCTGTGGTTTTGATCTTAGCCATGCTGACTGGTGTGAGCTGGAATCTCAGGGTCGTTTTGATTTGCATTTCTCTGATCACTAAGGACTTTGAACATTTCTTTAGGTACTTCTCAGTCATTCGAGATTCCTCGGTTGTGAAATCTCGGTTTAGATCTATACCCCATTTTCTGATTTGATTGTTTGGATTTTTGGTGATTAGCTTTTTGAGTTCTTTATATATTTTGGATATTAGTCCTCTCTCAGATGTGGGGTTAGTAAAGATCTTTTCCCAATCTGTAGGTTGCCAATTTGTCTTATTGGCTATGTCCTTTGCCTTAGAAAAGCTTTCCAGTTTCATGAGGTCCCATTTATCAATTGTTGATCTTAGAGCATGAGCCATTGGAGTTCTGTTTAGGAAATTTCCCCCTGTGCCAATGAGTTCAAGGTTCTTTCCCACTTTCTCTTCTATTAGATTCAGTGTATCTGATTTTATGTTGAGATCCTTGATCCAGTTGAACTTGAGCTTTGTACAAGGTGACAAATATGGTCTATTTTCATTTCTCTACATACAGACAGCCAGTTAGACCAGCGCCATTTACTGAAGATGCTTTCTTTTTTCCATTGTATACTTTTGGCTTCTTTGTCAAAACTCACAGAGAAATCTTATCAGGACAGGGTCTGTTTCCCTTCAAGCCACTGCTCTTACTCTAGTATAAGCTTATGATACCAATTTCAAACATTTCTCTTTCCTCTCTCATTTGCCAGAGAAGTCATGTGACCACAGAGATTAGCCATTTGCCAGTCCCTGTTTGAGTCTGCCCATGGGTTCCCCTGTGTCCCTGCCCTGTACTCATGCTTCATGGACATGGTGGACTCTGGGGCTAACATAGCCTGTAATTGGGCCTGTACCCCACCTCTGGGCGTGCTGTTTAAAAGGAGATGACAGACCCATGGAAAGAGTAGGGCAGAGAGACAGGCATGAAAGATAGCCACGCCTCTCGCCCTAGCAGGGTCCTCCATCCTTCCCTGTGAATGTCTAGTTTTGTGACATCCCTGCAGCTTACTCAGAAACAGAATTCGCCACCTGAGAACATATGTAACGGGCCTCCAAGCTGTCACCACTCCGAGTTGGCCTCTTTGTACAGGAGATAGCTGGGCCAGGGCTGGGCCTGACCCTGCCACCAAAGCTCTCCATGACATGTTCCTTCCCCTCTAGGTGCCAGAGGATCTCATGGACTCCACCTACTAGTCCCGGCTCGGTGGGTCCATGGGATATGCCCAAAACTCATCCTTTGTCTGGGTCAGCGATGGTGGGAGGACACAGCCCAGCACTGTCACCAGCAGCCTTGAGGAGTTCCCTTCCTGCTTGAGGGCCTCCACTCAGAGCAGAATCCTTGACATTGATGCAAGAAAGGGCTTCTTTCAGAATGAGCCAAGTGAAGCAAAGAGTTAGCTTATCAAAGCTGGGGAGGAAGCCTGAGATGATAGCATGGGGGAGCAAGGTGGACTTAGAAATGACAGTATGCATTCACAACACAGAGTGAGCCTTTTTAAAAAAAATTTTTGGGATTGTAATTTAATTACAGTCCCTTTCCTTTCTCCAAACCCTCCCATATGCCCCTCGTTTTCAAGGGTTGACTATTTGTCACTGGCCATCCAGTTGGTGTCTCTTGCCCTGGGGAAGGCCATCTCGCCCACTCGTAGCCTTCCTTAGTCCCTTAAAGTTCTTTGTGTAGGGTTGAGGCCTCATGGGCTTTTCCCAGTCTAGTTTGGCATGATCATTTTATCATACAAACAAACAAACAAACAAAAACAAGCTAGAACAGTCCCCTATCCCTACCCTATCAGAATGGCACTTGGTTTGAACATGGACACTACACATTAACAAGGACGTGGCCCTGCTAACATCTACTTCAGGAGCTCAGCATGCATATAACCAAAGACTTCTGGAAACATCAGGCATTCCCAGATTCAGTCAGCAGCAAACAAAGCCTCCCAGGGGAGGATAGGAGTCTCTAGACCAACAGGCA
Source organism: Montemys delectorum (assembly GCA_019843815.1). Lineage (NCBI taxonomy): Eukaryota > Metazoa > Chordata > Mammalia > Rodentia > Muridae > Montemys > Montemys delectorum. Next base: position 16,966 of record JADRCD010204119.1, on the reverse strand, counting down.
GTGAGAGGTCTGCCTCCCTACACACACACTCACTAGCACGCACACATGCACACACACATATATACACTCACTCACCAGCGTGTACACGGCATGCACACATGCGCACACACACAAATACATACTAGTGTCCACACACACTCACTAGCATGCACATATACATACATACACTCACTAGTGTGCATGCATGCATACACACATGCACACACATACAAGTATGCACACACACACACACACACACTGACATGCACACATGCACACACACATACACACACACTATGGCGCTCATATGCATTAATGCATCTGGAGGGAGGGAAGCATCGCTCTGTGGCCATAGCTTTACAGGCCATAGCTTTAATGGAGTCTACCTAGGCTTTTGACTTACAAGGTTAGCAGGCAAGACTGATGCTCAGCCCACTTGCTTCTCCCAATCTCTAGGAAGTGCCCTCTGACTACCTGCCTGGCACCCATCCTCTTGCCACTCTGTGAGGCTCCATCTTGGACCCTAGGAGGGACCAGCCAATCCCTAGGCACAAGCAGCTTACATGGTTGGGAAGTAAAAGTCCATAGCCAACAGTAGCCAACTGGGCCAGGCAGCCCCAAGATTGCCGGGGGTCACAGAGGAGCCAGATTCCTGGGCTTGTGCCACCTGTGATCTCCAGCATGTCCTCTCCATCTCAGGACCCTGTGCACTGTCACCCCTGAGCTCTGAGCTGGGAAGCTGTCAAGCCTGTCCACCATGCCCACCAGTTTTGAAAACACTCACAGATACTTTTAGCAGCCTCTGGTCAAGTTTCCTCGCCTTGCCCTTCCCCCCTGAGCTGGCTCTCACTTGAGTCTTAATGACTCCCCCTCCAAGGAGAAGAGGCCAGTCACAGGATCCCTTTCTAGACAGTCTCTCCTGTTCATCCCCCTCCCTCCCACCAAGTTACTCCATCTTCCAGGGAGCCCATCCCCCTCCCTCCCACCAAGTTACTCCATCTTCCCAGGGAGCGAAGTCCCTGTGTTCTTCCTAGCTCCCCGGCTTGTACTCCAAAGTTTATGAGCTGCATAGTTCCATTTCTTGCTATAAAAAGCCAAGGTTTTAGAGCTTTAGAAATAAATTATTTTTTCAAAAAAGGCTGTCTTCTGCAAATTGAAAGCCTTAGTTTTCAGAAAATTGTCTCTGCTCTGAGTTTCAAGAGCCAAGAATTTGACACCTTGATGTTCTGTGCCCCACCTCCACCCACGCTCTCACCCCGGCTGGAACAGTCGGCCTTCTGCCTCATTTTAGAACTGAAGGAACTGAGGAAGAAAAGATGATTTGTTGAAAATAAGAGGGAAAAAAACACTGGTTACTGTTTTTGAAACAGTCTTGCTCACCTAGCTATGGCTTCGGAGGAGATAGGGCAGTGGATTGTCTTCTGAGTGATGTGTGTGTCCTCCGCTGCATGCTAGCTGTTACAGCCCACAGCTGCTGTACTTCATGAGAACACGGGGGTCCTCTCCCTGTGGGCACAGCAAGCAAGGGTCTCTCCTGCAGTTGGAGGCCATTTGGGAAACCAAGGCTCGTTCTGAGCCTTCCATGCTGCAGGAACAAGATTAGACGCAGGACAGATAGTCTTGGCTGAAATGGAAAGCTGCCCGTTTCCATCTACAGATGCAGAATGGGGGTTGTTATGGGTCTGATTTGTGAATTTGAACGAGGGCCTTCTAGAAAGCCATTTGTAAAATTCATGGCCGTCTCCAGCTGCCGCTAACACATTCCATCTTCCCTCTTCTCTGACCAGGCGATTTAACATTCCACACATTTAAAAATTAGAGTAGATGCTGGAGGGGAACATGGGAAAGTGTGGGGGGAGGGGGGTGAGAGTGAGGGGAGGGTGCCCCTGAGCTAAAAGAGCATGAATGCGGCCCAGCTTCTCCACAGCCTCCACGCACAACCTCCATACTTGCCTCTCATAGTGCCAGGGGCCGGCCGGTCTGCCTACTCACTCCTAGGGAGTCCTTAAAGGGATTACTCTAGACCCTGGGGGCTTCTGCCTCAGCTGCAAAGGTCAGAAAGCCAAGGGGCTTTTAGGCTGAATCTTGTCCACTTCTTGCCACCTCTGTCTCCCTCTGCCCCCCTCTGCCCCCCTCTGCCCTCTCTGTCTCTCTCTACCTCCCTCTGCCCCTCTGCCCCTCCTCTGTTCACCTCTGCCCTTCTCTACCTCCATCTGCCCTTCTCTGCCCCTCTTTGCCCTCTCTCCCCCTCTCTGCCTGCCTCTGCCCCCTCTACCTCTCTCTGGCCCCCTCTGCCCACTTCTGCCCCTCTCTGCCCCTCTGCTCACCTCTGCCCCTCTCTGCCTGCCTCTGCCCCTTTCTATACCTCTCTGCCCCTCTATACACCTCTCTGTCCACCTCTGTCCTTTCTGCCTCCCTCTGCCCCTCTCTTCCCCTCTCTGCCCCCTCTCTTCCTTCCTTTGCTCCCTCTCTGCTTTGCTCTGGCCCCCTCTGCCCCTCTCTGCCCCTCTCTGCCCCTCTCCACCCCCTCTGCCCCCTCTCTGCCCATCTCTGAACCCTCTGCCTGCCTCTGCCTCCCTTTGCCTCCCTCTGCTCTACTCTGCCCAAGTCTGTATCCTCAAACAAAGACTGACCCTCTGAAGGTTTCAGATATTATGAACAAAAGGCCTGGGGTCCCCATCCTGGCAGGAGTGGAATATGAGCTACAGTTGGGATTCCTCAACACTGTAAGAGACATATAGCAGCAGAACTAGAGATCTTGACCTAAAAGCAGTTCAAATTCTGAAATTCCAACACATTCTGAGGTCACTGAAGCCATCTTACATCCTTTCTGGAACAAAATCTTCTTTAGCAAAAAAACCATTCGCACTTCTGATCAACTTTGCAGATCTAAGTATAGTGTTAAAATGAAGGTGGCCCTGGATTCAGGCCCCAGCCTCCATAGACTTGGAGCTGTAGTACATGCCTAGGGTCCCTGCCCTTAGGAGGTGCAGGCAAAATAATCAGGAGTTCAAGGTCATCCTTGGTTACATGGTGTGTTTGAAGCTAGCCAGAGCTACTTCATACTTTGCCTGGAAAAAAAAAGTGTGGCTCAGAGGGTGAGTGGTTGTTGCCCAGACCTGAGTTCAAATCCTCACTACTCACATAAAAAGCTATGTGTGGCTGGCTGCTTGTACCTGCAATCCCAGCCCTTTGGATAGAGACAAAAGGATCGCTGAGTCCTGCTGGCTGCCAGCCTAGTTCCAGGTTCAGTGAGAGACTCTGTCAAAAAGGAATAAGGTAAAGAGCGATAGAACATGGCACAATGTCCTCTACTGGCCTTTATATGTGCACACAAGGGTTTCTGTGCACACACACACACACACACACACACACACACACACACACACACCACCCCTGCCACACAATACTCACACTAATACATAAGAAAAGCAACAACATTAGGGAAAAGTGATGTCCTTAGTCATGTTCATCTTTGAAACATTTGACAAGCATGCTCCTTATCTGTAGGATGAGAATAGTGACCCAGTCCATCTGCCTCCTAGCAGATCATTATGTAGCACCTATGACAACAGCAGAGGGGAGTGACAGTATGACCACAGAGGTCATGTTAGTGGCTCTGAGTCCATGAAAAAGCCCGTCAGTCTGAAGTCCACACGGCACTGCTGCTGAGTCACAGGTCCTGCCTTGCTCAGCTTAGGGGTCAGGGTTATGTTCAGTTATTACTATAACCAGTAATTGTCCTGGGCAAGAACCTCTTGGGGTGAGGGGCTGGAGAGATGGCTCAGTGGTTAAGAGCAGTAACTGCTCTTCCAGAGGTCCCGAGTTCAAATCCCAGCAACCACATGGTGGCTTACAACCATTCATAATGAGATCTGATGCCCTCTTCTGGTGTGTCTGAGGACAGCAACAGTGTACTCATATGATATAATAAAATATAGATATTTTTAAAAAAGAACCTCTTGGGGACCAAACTATATAATGCTAATCTGTCTTCAAGGAGCTTTAGGTCCAAAAATTTTGGGGGCAAGGTCCATCAGTCTGCCTGTCTGTCCTCTACCTGAGCTTCTTAAAGCTCTGGTTTTGATTGAGCCTGTCTGGTGACATATCTCCCCTACCCTGGGATGAGACACTTACAGCCACAGAGCACCCAGTGTCTTATGACAGCATTATTAAACCTATTATATAGAAGGGGACTGATGAGCAGGGACCAGGAGCCATGCAGAGAACACAAAAGATAGAAGCCAGTGTGGATGAAATGAACACATGGCCCTGGGGTTATAAAACAAAATGTAGAGTTAACAATATAATAAAAACCCATAGGGAGACTTGAGGAAGTAATATTTTCATGAAATAAGAGCAGGATGCTATGGAAAGGGGCAGAATAGAAGAAGAAATACTTTGGAAATTAAAAATCCAATTGGTAAAAATTTTTAAATATAGTAGATGAGTACCAAAGTAGCACAGTTTCAGACACAAAAAAACCATCATCTTTCTTTTACTTTTTCTATTTACATGGGTGTACATAGTATGTATATGTTTGTATACATATGTGTGGGTACATGTGGGTGTGCTTGCACTTGAAGACTCAAGGTTTGTGTCAGGAACCATCTGAACTGTGCTTTTGTCTTCTTCACTGAGTCAGGATCTCTCAATCAAGCCCAGAGCTCACTGATATAGCCAGTTCTCCCTAGCTAACTTGCCCTACAGACCTTTGCTTCTGCCTTCTGAGATGGGCCACCACACCTACCTAGTATTCCGCATGGCTTCTAGAAACTCTGGTCCTCATGATCAGATAATAAATACTTTAGCTACTGGGTCATCTCTCCAGCTACCTTCTTTACTCAAAAAAAAAAAAAGTATTAGTGTTTATACTCACTATGCAAAGTGGTAAGTTTCATAAGGACATTTTAGTTCATATTTATCATGGTCTGTGTCCATATTTGCCCATCTGGCTCTTCTGTCTCACCCTCCCATTAGTCACAAATAATCCCTCTTACTTTCATGTGCATGTACATACATACATACATACATACATACATACATACATATAAAATCTAAGCCCTATATTTGAGATAATGTTTATATTTGTCTGAGTCTGACTTACCTGGCTTGCTGGGGAGGGGGGAAGGTATAGACAGCAAAATATAAAAGGAATCAAAGGAAACCTGGTCCAAGAAAATGCAGTGCTAAGTGGGTATACAGCAAAACAAATCCCAGAAAGAGGTAGATCAACAGTGCCAGAGGCCTGGAAGGTGAGACCCAGACATGACGGTGCCCACCTAGAATCCCAGCTACGTGAGAGGCTGAGGCAGGAGGATCTGTCGGTCTTAGGAGTTAGTGACCAGCGTGGGCAGTATAGAGAAGAAAACCTCATCTTTAGCAAAAGGAAGTAGCCTTGAAGATGAGCCACTCGCGTTAGAATAAGAACATAATAGTCAATAGTGTTGAGTCACTCTCCAGAAGGAAGTTAATTCCATCCAGCCAAAATAAGGTCAAGGACAGGGCTGGGGCTGTACCTTAGCTGGTAGAGTGCTCACATAACACACACAAAGCCCTGGATTCAATTCCCAGCACAATATAAATAGTCATGGCAGCTCGTACCTGTGATCCCAGTATTTGAGAGGTTGAAGCAAGAGTTTCAGAAGTTCAAGGTCATCATTGGCTATGTCCTTGCCAAATTCAAAGCCAGCCTGGGCTACAGGAGACTCTGTCTCCAAAACAAGACAGAAAAAAAAAAAAAAGTCAAAGCTTGACCCTGTCCCAAAAACAAGACATAAAAATAAAGCAAGACTTCAGTGGTAGGATGGAAGAAGCATGTACATTGACTTTCAATAGGGTTTTTTTTTTGCAGGTATATGACATGCATTGTGTGTGTGTGTGTGTGTGTGTGTGTGTGTGTGGCAGTGGGCAGTTCTGACAGCCAGAGTCCAGTAGAGTAGAGCCACCTTGGAACCCTGGAGACCCACTGAGCAATGTAAATTTGCTTATAAGGGACGGTAGGCGTTTGTGATTGCTCCTGAGACCATGGCTCAGATTTTAGCCCAGACCCCTCACAGCTGCCCCTGCACGAGATGTGTGCTCTATCAGGCAGACACTGCCTCAAACTCCCAGCATTCTAGTTGTACCTTACACACAGTCATCTGCCCACAAGCCAGGTATGCCACGCCCTATACAATAAAAGGGGTGGTCTGCCCCCTCCTCACTCTCTTACTCTTACCCTTCTCTTACTCTCTCACCCTCTTGCTCTCTTACTTCTCTCCCCTCTCTTACTTCCTCTTGCTCTCTTGCTCTCTCTTTCCTCTCTGCTCTTTATTCTTTTCTCTGCCTTTTCCCTCTCCCTCTCTCTCTCTCTCTCTCTCTCTCTCTCTCTCTCTCTCTCTCTCCTTCCTCTTCTTTCTTTCTCTCTACTCAACCAGCATATTTCTCCTTTCTACACTAAAATAACTCATTCATACATTGCTCCCTTTTAATTAAGGCACCATGCAGCAAACAGGTCAGCCCCAGGGAAGAGAGAGAGACCTGGGCTTCAGCAGCAGGCCCCCTGCCACCAGAGAGAAAGAGAGCCTCAGCCAGGCAGGCAGGCCACAGCCCAGGCCCCCTGCTTTGGAATGGCATGTATATACAAATGTGTAGGTGTATGTATAAGTTCAAAGTTGATATCTGGTGTCTCCCTCAGAACTCACGCTGCTCTCGTGACCTCCTGGCTCTGCCTCGGGAGTGCTAAAAGCCTGACTGTTTTCATATGGGTTCTGAGGCTCTGAGCTCCAGCCCACACACTTATGCAGTAAGCACTTTATCCATTGAGCTGTCTCTCCCCACACCTCTCAGTGCATCTTACGAGGAATTAAAAGTTCTAGAAAAGACAGATAGCTAAACACAAGAAGCTTGGCCACAGGTTAAACAAACGGTGATTTGTCGTGATTCAGAGCAGTGAAGGAGAGGTGAAGATGGGGAACTGCTCAACTGTGAAGCTTCAGTCTCCAGACAGCAAGGGTGACTTGCCTGCGCAACACAGACCCTGCCCTGGGATGCTGGGAACTTCAGGGTATGCTGACACTGCATTAAGTGTCACTTCTCCCATCCAGGAATAGAAGCTTAAACTCATTACTTTTAGTAACAGAATATAATGAGCTAAATAAGAGATGGTGTACAGGTCAGAAGTTGGATGGCTTCCGATTGGTAGTAAGAGGTGCTTTTGAATTTCACTTTTGTTACATCTTACTGACTGTGTATATTTGTGTGTGTGCACATGCTTCCACCATGGCATGAGTATGGGAGTTGGAGGACAACTCATAGTCGGTTCTCTCCCTCCACCACCTAGCATCTTTACCCTCTGAGCCATCTTGTCAGTCCAAATTCATTTCCTTTTTCAGTGTGCATGGTTTTGCTTTTTAAATATTTTCCGAAATGATGCTACATTAGACATCTAAAGATGTTTCAAAGGCTATCTCAGATTGACTGGTAAGAATTGGCCACAATTTCAGTTCTGTGCCTTTTACTATATTTTTATTTATTTTGCTGTTTTCCAAAGAGTACAGTGTGGAATTGTTCAATATATTTTCTCAGCTGAAAATGCCAATGTATTTATGTAATGAAAATGCCAATATGTACGTATATATTTAAAATTAGCATAGAAATGATTAAGGCAGTTCAGGATTGATCAATAATCATATTTGATTTGGGTTTTCTTATTTTGCCTCCCTCAGTCATCCTGGGCTTTGATATTTATTACCACCCACTGAGACTCTGGCCTTAACTAAATAGAAGTGGCTTGGGGGAATTCACAGTCCGGGGATTGAATTGAAGCGGCTGCTGGATACAGAATTAGCTCCGGCAGCGTAAACAGAAACCCAGTAAGCCTGCACTGCGCCTTTGATAAAAATGTCTCTTCCTGTCTGGAACACCACAGAGCCAACATTGCTGCACTCCTGCCCCCCGTTAGGAAAGTTTCACATTTCAAGAATAGGGTCAGGGTCCTCTCTCAAACATACAAAGTGGTTTTTACCAAATACTAATCTCTCTCTCTCTCTCTCTCTCTCTCTCTCTCTCTCTCTCTCTCTCT
>JADRCD010204118.1:0-30403 GCA_019843815.1 Montemys delectorum | reverse complement strand
ACATCCTTACTCATCAGGGAAATGCAAATCAAAACAATCCTGAGATTTCACCTCATACCTGTCAGAATGGCTAAGATCAAAAACTCAGGTGACAGCAGATGAGGTTGTGGAGAAAGAGGAACACTCCTTCATTGCTGGTGGGATTGCAAGCTGGTACAACCACTCTGGAAATCAGTCTGGCGGTTCCTCAGAAAATTGGACATAATACTACCTGAGGACTCAGCTATACCACTCCTGGGCGTATACCCAGAAGATGCTCCAACATATAATAAGGACACATGCTCCACTATGTGCATAGCAGCCATATTTATAATAGCCAGAAGCTGGAAAGAATTACAGAGGAATGAGTACAGACATTTACACAATGGAGTACTACTCAGCTATTACAAACAGTGACGTCATGAAATTTGAAGAAAATGGATGGATCTAGAAAATATCCTGAGTGGGGTAACCTAGTCACAAAAGAACACACATGGTATGTACTCACTGATAAGTGCATATTAGGCATAGAGTATGGAATACCCACGATACAACTCAGGGACCACATGAAGCTCAAGAGGAAGGAAGACCAAAGAGTGGATGCTTCAGTCCTACTTGGAAGGAGGAACAATATAGTCATGGGAAGCAGAAGGTGGGAGGTACTTGGGAGAAAAGAGGGGGAGGGGAGAAATAGGGGAAGAATCAGGTATGGGAGGAGATGGAGGAAATGTACAGGGGGTCAGGAAATTGAACAGAGTTGTGTAGCAATGGGAGATGGGGAACTGGGGGTAGCAACCAGAAAGTCCCAGATGCCAGGTAAGCAATGGCCTCCCAGGACCCCATGGGGTTGACATTAGGTGAAATACCCCATAAAGGAAGGAAGGGAGGGAGAACCTGTCGAGACCATATCCAGAGGTTAGGCATGGCTATTGAGGGATATGGCCACCCACCCATCTCCAAAATTTTAACCCAGAATTGCTCCTGTCTAAAGGAAATACAGGGACAAAGAATGATTCAGAGCCTGAAGGAAAGGCTGTCCAGAGACTGCCTCACTTTGGGATCCAGCCCACATGCAGACACCAAACCCAGACACTATTGAGGATGCCAAGAAGTGTTTGCTGACAGGACCCTGATACAGCTGTCTCCTGAGAGGCTCTGCCAGATCCTGACCAATACAGATGCGGATGCTCGCAGCCAACCATCAGACTGAGCACAGGGGCCCCAATGGCGGAGTTAGGGGAAGGCCTGAAGGAGCTGACGGGGCCTTATCTGGCATCAGTGGGAGGGGAGGCCCTTGGTTCCCTGAAGGCTTGATACCCCAGCATAGAGGAATGCTAGGGCAGTGAGGTGGGAGTGGGTGGGTGGGGGAATAGCCTTATAGAAGCATGGTTTAGGGGGATAGGATAAGGTGTTTGTAGAGGGGAAACTGGGAAAGGGAATAACACTTGAAATATAAACAAAATAACCAGCTAAAAACACAAGAAGAAGGAAAAAAAATTCAATTGTACAGAATCTCAGCAGTTGCATTTGTTTAACAGATGATGGCTCCAAATTCGTATGTTCAAGTCCTCATCTACCTGATGATTCTCCTTCTGTTCATATCACTTTGAGGTTTTGTGTGGATCAGTGTGTGCATCCGTGTGTATGATGGTTTTATAGCTCATTATTCATTAGAGAGCTATGCTTTCTTCTGGCTTTTCTGACTTTAACACTGACATAATGATCATCATCCAGTTAGTTGCTGAGCTTCTGATCGTCTTCCACTTTCTGTCTTCAAACACTGACTTCTCAGTTTCTGTCTTGTGTAGTTTCTGCATGCGCAACAGATGCTGTGTTTCACAACTTAGCTTTCTCCATTTCTGTTAAAATTGTCTGATCAAACATTTGTTCAACATGGCCAGGCGGTGGTGGCGCACGCCTTTAATCACAGCACTTGGGAGGCAGAGGCAGGTGGATTTCTGAGTTCCAGGCCAGCCTGGTCTACAGAGTGAGTTCCAGGACAGCCAGGGCTACACAGAGAAACCCTGTCTCGAAACACACACACACACACACACACACACACACACACACACACAAACCCATTTGTTCAACATGGAAGGCTTTACTCCTGTGGGAAAGGTCATGTTCTTCTAACTTATGTATCTTACTGATAAATACTTGACACTTAGAAAATATTGGCCACTTTAAAAAGTTATGTTTTGCTGGGCAGTGGTGGTGCACTCCTTTAATACCCGCACTTGGGAGGCAGAGGCAGGCGGATTTTTGAGTTTGAGGCCAGCCTGGTCTACAGAGTGAGTTCCAGGACAGCCAGGGTTATACAGAGAGACTTTTTCTCGAAAAAACAAACAAACAAACAAAAGTTATGTTTTACTGTTCAAAATAAGAAGGTGAGATAATACTTGCCTCTTTGTATGCATAGAATTAGGGTTACAAATGAATACACACTTTTTGTGGGTAAGTACAGGTTTGTATGATCATGAGAGTATCTTTGGATATCTAAAGAAATTAAGAATCCTCTGTTTGATGGAATAATTTTCTACCTTTATTTTCTCTTTCTTTAGGAAAGGCTAGTAGAAAAAACCAGAAATGGCGTGGACCAGATGAAAACATCAGGGCGAACCTTCGTCAGTACGGCTTGGAGAAGTTTTACCTTGATGTTTTGGTTTCAGATGCATCTAAGCCTTCCTGGAGGAAGGGGACATATTTTGATGCAATCATCACAGATCGTGAGTTTGTTTTCATACAGAGTAGGAATGGGGCTAGTTTTCTAAATTACTTGTTGAATACAACATATATCAGCACACTCTAAGATACCCACTTTTTCTAGGATTCTTCCGATTCTTAACTCCCTTCCATAGAAACAATGCAAAGTTATGACTAAGCAACAGGTTGCTAATTTAAGTACTTAAGGATTTGTGGTTTCATTTTAGTAAATACATTTATTCCCCCTCTGTAATTATAGCTGTACATGATTTGCCGTCCGTTTTCTCTTGTATTTTTCTTTTTGAAGCATGTATTTTTATATTGACTGTGGTTGTTCATTACTATGGCAACTAGATCTAGAGTGGTGTTTACAGTTACTGTGTCAACCTCTAGGGGTTTCAGCAGACTCACAGTTCTCCATAGGTAGAAGCCTGTGTAGCATCTGGCTCCACGGGCATCTCCTCTCTAGACTTAGAGAGATGTGGGGCTGGACAAGCTGCTGGCCTTGTAAATCAACTCATTTTGGGACACTACATGAAAACTTAGGGTCTGTGCCTTTAGAATATGGAGTGTTTGAGGCAGCCTGTCTAAACAGATGCGCCTTTTCTATAGCATTGGTAAATTTGTGAAGAGTGCAAAGTTAAGATCTTTATCTCAGCCAGCTTTTGTTCTTTGATGACTTAGAGCATTTTAAATCTAACAAAAGATTGTTCTGATGGCATTAAAATGTTGTGAATGTGCATTGTGAAACTTGGGTGAACTTTCATTATTTACTATTCTTTCTCTCACTGTGATATTTTCCTTCTGTACGTCAGTGCGTATTTTTCTGAGAACACAGTATCTTAGCCACGGAATAAGCAATCAGTTAATTAGTTTTAGTAAATTGATATAATAATTTAATCTACTAGTCAATTTTGTCAGGTGAACCACTAATATAGTTTTTTTTTTCCTTGAGTATAGGGTCCACTTCAGAGGCAGGCACAGCATTTAGTAATTTTGGGGCTCCTTTACTTAAAACGTGTCCATAGCCTTACACTGTTGTCCTTCCCTGAGCATTTTATGTTAACTGTTTTGGAGAAGAATAATGCACAGGTGGTGTTTTTCCTTCCTTACTGTCTTAGCGTGGGTTTCTATCGCTGTGACAAACTCCGTGACTAAAAAGTGAGTGGGGAGAGAAGGGGATTATTGGGCCTACACTACTAGATCGTAGTCATTTACTGGAGGAAGTCAGAACAGGAACCCAAGAAGGACAGGAACCTGGAAGCAGGAACTGATGCAGGAGGGGTGCTGCTTACTGGCTTGCACCCCATGGCTTGCTTAGCCTGATTTGTCATAGAATCCAGGACTACCAGCCAGGTGGTATAGCACCACCTACAATGGGCTGGGCCCTCCACCGTTGACCACTAAGTGTAATGCCTTACAGCTGGATCTCATGGGGGCATTTCCTCAGCTGAGGCTCCTTTCTTTTGATGAGTCTTCTTTTGATGTCTAACTTGTGTCAAGCTGACACACAAAACCAGCTAGTGCACCTGGTTATCACATTTCATTGCACCATGTGAGTCTGTTCCTTGCAAATGTCTGGTTGACTTGGCTATCACGTTGTTTTGTTTTGTTTTCTGCTTAGCTCCATATGGTATCAGAGAATCTACAAGAAGATCAGGTTCACAGAAGGAAATACCAAAGGGAATAGAAAAATGGTAAATGAAGTTCAACAAGCTATTACTTTGAAAAAATTGTTGATTTTTTTTTTAAGTAATTATTGTGAGCAGTATTATACTTTTAACTTACTTTGAAATATTTGTTTTTTGTTAGTCCAGAAAGCCACGTTCCTGTCTCCTTGAGTTATCACCTGAGTGACATGTTTTTTGACCTGTTAAATTTTGCAGCAGAGACCCTTGTACTGGGTGGAAGATTAGTCTATTGGCTACCAGTATATACACCAGAGTATGTAGTCTTTATTTTTTAAATGTCATTTTCTACAGTATTTTTTTGTTTTAAGGATTCTGTTTCCTCATCTCTAATTTTGCTGATATTTTCATATTTAATATTTATCAATAGCCTTGGTCTACTTATATATAAGTAAAAATAGTTCCCGTCCACTTAATGGATATTTTAATGTAGTCAGTAAATTTATGGGAGAGAACATCTTTTTGTCCTTATCTAGGGAATAAGAAAGAATGATTCCTTAAACAGTTCAGTGTTGAGAAAATTCAGTCTGTTTTCTAGGTGGCAAGTGAAATATCTAACATTTAGAAAGAACGTAAAGTTTCACAGGAGGAAGAGTGACCGAGAAGTGATCCATGAAGAACCTAGAGGCTCACGTGTGTGACTAGCTTTGCTTTTAGAAACCTCTTGGACGTCATTTGCTGTCCTGCATTTCCCACTCGACACTTCTCTCTGCTCTGGTTTGTCATATTTCCACAAAGCTGTGCAGCCGTCCGACTCCAAGCACAAGCACTCCACAGTAAACATTGCCATTGACTCCCGAAGAAACCCCCGGGTGGAGCCACCCCTCCTCCTGCCTTTGGCAAACACTGATCTAAATCTGTGTGCTTTGCCTGTTTGGGCTGATTTCAGTTTTAAATAGGTGACTTAAATTACAGGCAAACAGTAATAAAGTCAGAGTTGGGTATTGATATAATTGTCTAGGCAAAGTACAGATTTAACAGTTGGCAAATAGTCCACTGTATGGAATAGGCTATTTCATACTCACTGAAGATGTTTTTAAGCTGCTGTTCAATTTTTCAGTGTGTTATTTTGGACATATGTTTTCTATTGTTTTGATCATTCATGTATAGTGTTTGTCCTCTATACCTGTGGTTTCTATATCTGGATTCAGCCAATCTTCAATGAGAAATGGAATTTGGGGTATAATATTTTTACACATACTAAACTTAAGACTTTTCATTCTTACCATTTCCTCAGTAGTGCAGTATAGCAAGTACCATTTATATTTGTATTAGGTATTCTGAGAAATCTAAAGATAATTTAAAGAAGACAGGAGATTATGCATAGATTCTACAAATATCTCCTGTCTTACATGACTCCTTGGATTACTGTATGGGGTAGGAAGTGTCCTACAACCAGTCCGTAGATACAGAGGACTATAAGAGGCTAGTAACAAAGTAGGTTTCTCAGTAATGTTGGGAGTCCAAAAAAACCCTCCAATATCTTTATAAGCTGTCAAACAAATCCTGTGGTTTGTACCTACCATGACCCACTCAAAAAAGAAAGCTAGCTACTGACAACTTTGTTTGAGCAATATACGCATTATTTATATCATTTAATATTACTTATTTTTTACAGGCAAATTTGATTTATACTTTTTATTTTATAGTTAGTTATATAAGAGGCTTAAGTATAAGAAATTTGTATTTGTGGGTATTCAAATACCTTTTCTTTTTTTGGTTTTTGTTTTTTTGTTTGTTTGGTTGGTTGGGTTTTGTTTTTTTGGTTTTTGTTTTTTTTTTCAAGATAGAGTTTCTCTGTGTAGCCCTGGCTGTCCTGGAACTCACTCTGTAGACCAGGCTGGCCTCAAACTCAGAAATCTGCCTGCCTCTGCCTCCCAAGTGCTGAGATTAAAGGTGTGTGCCACCACTGCCCAGCTCAAATGTCTTTTCAAAACATCAGTGTACATAGAAGGTTTCTTTAAAGGGTTGGAATTTGAGGCCAACTTACACCACATAGTGAAAAGTAGGGTCCTAACTAAAAATAAGTGTATATTCTTAAGCATGACACTGTTTTAGAGACCTATGGGTTATACTGTGTATAAGCTTAAGTTCAAGGCCATATTTTCTCTCTGTTACTCTCTTTAAATTTAGTCTCAGTCATGATATAAACCGTATTTCTTTGTGTCATAAATATTTCTATAGAGATTGTAAATTTGATATGGACTAGTTTTATAAAAATTTCTGTCTGTAGAATAAATGCTAAAGACTTTTTAGATGAGGAAAAACCAAAATTGTCACAAGTTCCCTAAGGAATAGCCAAGAGTGACTTCAAGAGAATTCCTTCCTCTGATAATGGGGTAAAATGTAGCTTGTGTGCTGCTTGGTGAGTGAGTGGTGATGGTTTTGAGCATGTGATTGAGATAGTGAGGAGGAGGTTGTTGAAGGTCAGAGAGACATCGAAAAATCCCCAGGAGTGGTGATCAGGGTGATGCTGACACATTGGAGCAGCTAAGCCGCTTCAGGGTCCTTAGCCTTTCCCTTTCCCATTTTGAGTCTGAGGTTTAAGATAGTCCATGTCATAAATGTGTGCAGAGACAATTCAGAATGGCATGAAGGTTTGCAAAGGAAAACTAAAGCCTGCTGTCAGTGCTCTCAGGCTCTCCCTGCTGCTCTTCTTTCTGCTCCAGCCATGTCCCACGATTATCTTGTGCTGGGTATCTCGTGCTAGGCTCTATTAGTGCGTGCATTGTCCTGCCATGTAGGGATTGGTCATCTCTGCTCATGTCCTAGAGCAACACTTCCACTCAGGGTCATGGTCTCAGTTTCACTGCCCAGTGACTGTGACCTGGGCACTAATATACCCTGAATTATTTTATAAATAACTTTAGACTTATTTACACATCTTATAGATGCCATTAATTTTTTTTTCTTGATTGTCAGGGGGTGGCTGTGACCTGCACTTCTGTTTAATCAGCTTTTGTGGACCCTTTAGGGCATAATCATCATTTTGCAGTTTTGTGGTTTGTTTGCCATTCCTCATCAAAACATACATATGTATCTTTCCTTCTCTCCTCCCAGTTCCCTCTCTCTGTTTCCCTATCACTGTCTCTTCCTGCCTGGTGCTGGTACTTATAAAATATTTGTCAAGTACAAGCAGACTGCTTACTGATTGTACAGTGCCTGTTTGATTGTTCCTAACCAGCAGCTTCCTGTCTTCAGATACACTGAGGAGATGGTGCCTTGGCACCCTTGCCTGAGACTCATTAGCAACTGTGAACAAAAGCTTTCCAGTCACACAGCAAGGCGCTTGATCACGATGGAAAAGGTGAAGGAATTTGAGGTAAGTTTTTAGTATAAATTCTGGAAGAGTCAAAAATCCAGATCTTTCTAAATCCAGATCTTTCCTGGAGTATTTGGAGATGTTAGTCTTGACTGTGATTGTATAGCACAGTAGGTAAGTTTAGAAGAAGCCGATGGATGTTGAACTTTGTGCACTTGGCTCTGTGGTAGGGATAGGAGAGTGCTTGGCTGGCTTGAAGAGGAGAAGAAACGCACCCCTGCCTTGGGCTTCCTTAGATTCCTGTTGTAGAAACAGCTTCTTGACTGCGGACCTGAATGTTTGTACTTATCTATTACAAAATTGTATATGTCCACACATATACATACCATAGCACATGTGGAGGTCACATGACACCTGAGGGACTTGGTTCTCTTCTTCTACCATGTTGATTCCAGGGATTGAACTCAGGTCCTCAGGTGAGGTAGCAAGCAGCTTTACCCACTGAGCCACCTCAGCAGCTGATTGACAGATTTCAGTCGGGACAGTGATTCTCTATATAAGGAAGAATAAAATTTCCTCACCTGTTAGTATATCAGTTCTCCTATTCATCTATTCTTGTGTTCTCATTCCATTCTCTCTCTCTCTCTCTCTCTCTCTCTCTCTCTCTCTCTCTCTCTCTCACACACACACACACACACACACACACACACACTCACACATACACACGCACACGCACACTACGTATAAATTTGAGAAGGAAAAGTTTTAGTAACATTTGTTACTTTCTATCCAGATTAGAAGTGACGTGAGTAGTCCCTCATTTAAGGAGGCTGCAGTGACTCATCAGGATGGCCTCTCTGTTGTCCTCTCTGGACTGACAGGCTCTCAAATGCACTGGCTGTTTGGGCCAGCCCTGTCTGCATAGGGCATGCAGAACAGCGTGATTGTGTTTGAGAATTTTGTAAAGCCCATTTCCAGTCTCTACTTGATTAATTATCATCTAATTTATATCTTGTAGGTCTTTCACAGTGGTGACTTAATCTGTACACTGCCCTTGTGTCTGTCACTTTCCATCCTTCATCCCTTCCCCATTTGTAATTGATCTTTAATTTAGAGTCTGACTGGCTATAAATTAATTATTTACACTGGTATATTTGGTTTACACCAACAGATCTGAATCTCTCTCCATATCTTAATCACATCTTCTAAATAGATTTTTCTAAAGTACTACATTTTGCTACTTCATGCAAGTGTCTTAGTTATTTGTTTTTATTATTAGATAATGTTTATAATGTTTTTACATGGTATAAATTATCCTCAAAAATCAGGCTCCAGTATCAAGACTTCTCAGGAAACTAAGCTATTCATCTACATAAGTAGTTGATGGTTATCTACTAGATGTGTGGGTATTTACATTATGGTGTATATGTACATGTGATCTGATGAGAATACATGGCTGTAGTAGTTTAGAAAAACCAACTAGCTGCTCATATTCCAGCCTCATCTTCCTAAGTGCATATTCAGATGATGGAATCTGTGCAATGGACATGATCTTCATTGTGTTCCAAACATTTGTGTATTTACATTTATCAAGGTATATCAGTACTAAACAATTATTTTATAGTAACAGCTTGTGTTTCTTCAAATAATATTATACATTTTGTACTGGGTAATTTGCCAATAATTCTTTGTGGAAATCAAATCCTTTCCCAAGTATGATTATTTACCATTAGGTGTTTAGAATATTGAGAAATTCCTGGAGTGCTTTCTGTATTTATTGGCACAATGACAACCTCAAAGAATGTCAGTTTTGACTCCAGCAGAACCCTCTTGCAGTTGATTAATCAGTACTGGCTCCTCTGACTCTAAACTGTGTGTCTGATGGTGCTAATGTGTTCGATACTTCCCCTGTAGAATTGCTTCCATGTACCTCCTAAACTTTCTATTTCCCAAGAGTTACTGTACTATTCTTGGGGCTGTTTATTCTAGATAGAAATATTGTGGTAATTATATAATCTAGTAAATCAAGTTAGCATTTCTTTCTTTCTTTCTTTTTTTTTTTTTCCTGAAACAGGGTTTCTCTGTGTAGCCCTGGCTGTCCTAGAACTTACTCTGTAGACCAGGCTGGCTTTTCGAACTCAGAAATCCACCTGCCTCTGCCTCCCAAGTGCTGGGATTAAAGGTGTGCACCACCACCGCCCAGCTTCCCAGGTTAGCATTTCTTTAGCATATGTCTTTTTTTTTTTAAGGTTTATTTTATTTATTTTATGTGTATGAGTACACTGTAAGATGGTCGTGAGCTATCATGTGTGCGGCTGCTGGGAAATGAACTCAGGATCTCTGCCGGCCCTGTTCACTCCAGCCTGCTCCCTCTGCCCCGCTTGCCCGCTTGCCCGCTTGCCCGCTTGCCCGCTTGCCCGCTCACTCCGCCCTGCTCGCTCCCGAGTAATTCACTGTAGCTGTCTTCAGACTCACCAGAAGAGGGCGTCAGATCTCATTACGGGTGGTTGTGAGCCACCATGTGGTTGCTGGGATTTGAACTTAGGACCTTCGGAAGAGCAGTCAGTGCTCTTACCCCTGAGCCATCTTGCCAGCCCCAAACATAGATCTTGAATGCTTCAGAAGACAAGATAAAGTGAGCTATTTTTTTTGTTTTTGTTTTTTGTTTGTTTGTTTGTTTGTTTTTTCCAAGACAGGGTTTCCTGTGTATCCCTAACTGTCCTGGAACTCACTCTCTAGACCAGGCTGGCCTCGAACTCAGAAATCCGCCTGCCTCTGCCTCCCAAGTGCTGGGATTAAAGGTGTGTGCCACCACTGCCTGGCCTAAGGTGAACTATTAAGATAGAGCACCCACTGCTCTTCCAGAGGTCTTGAGTTCAATTCCCACAACCACATGGTGGCTCACAGCCATCTGTAATAGGGTCTGGTGCCCTCTTCTGGTATGCTTGAAGAGAGCAATGGTGGTGTACTCATATGTATAAAATAAATAAATAAATCTTAAAAAAAAAGAAAGATAGATTTGAGAACTAACTAGCTAGCTCAATGGATAAGGGCACTTGCCACAGAGTGTGAAGACGTGAGTCTACATCGGATGACATGGAAGTGTCCGCTGACCTGTGTCACGTGTACCCACTCCCAGTGAGCTAAGTAAATAATTCGACTTTTAAAACACAAACCTAAAGAAAGATGTAAGTTCGGAATAGAAAATGATCACAGCTCAAGTTTATAGACTGACTCAGTCTGCTTTGTAAGCACTTCACTCTTGGTTCGTTTGGTACAAGACAGAGCAGGCTCTGTGGGTTTGATTCCATAAACACCCAATCGCCAGCAGTGTGCAGAAGCAAGCAGGGAATTTAAATTTCAGAAATGCCTCCTATCTGTCGAGGTGGGAAGTGCAGAGTTAATGTCTGATGGGAGCGCTCTTCCTGCTTCAGTGTCTCACACAGCCTCTGTTGTTCAGCCTGCCTGGGTTGCTGCTTCCTCTTTTTACAAGGGTACCAGTTACACTGTTTAAGATACCACCATTGTGATCTCTCTTACCCTAATTACTGCCTCCGAGGCCCTGCTGCTTGCTGTACTATTAATATTGAAGTAGGGCCGATTGAAGCATTAGTGGGGAGATACAAGCTAGTCCCTAATGCTAACAGTTATCAGCTTTAGTAGAACACGAGAGGCTGGTTGTTCAGAGCGGCTCTCCCTCTTGCAGTCAGAGCCATCTCGTGTATAGGTGCTTTCTTCTGGTATGCTAAGGTAAGTGGGCTGTGGATCATTCAATAGTAGTTCTACAACTTCTACAAACTATAGGATTTAATACGATGACTTGAGTTAATAATAGTATTAATATCAGACATGTTATGTGCCAGGCACAAGAGAGATACTTATACAAAACAGAACTATTACTTATAGATGTTATGGTTCTAATTTTTGTTAGTGAAAATCAAAGTATATCACATTAGCTTTCTCTATGATATTGCCTACATACATAGCATTTCTTTGGAATATACATAAATTGTGTTCGAAAGAATTACCCAGACATGGAGAAGATTCTTACCCATTTCTATTTTTATGGAAATTAAAACAAACAACAAACTGGCATTGTGTACACTAATTTCATATGTGCTTTCTCCTGAGCTTAGTTTAAGAAAATTTACTACATTTCTTCCAAATGTATGTTTCTGTAAGCAAATTTATTTCAAAGTCAAGAGAAAAATGGCTTATTGTATATTAAAATGATAAATAAGCTCACTCTCCTATAAAAACAGTGCTAGTTCTAGCCTGGCTTCCTGCTTTCATTTTACTGTTGTTCTTGTTTGAAACTGGTGCAGGCTTGTGCATTGAGACTGGGTCTTATTGTATAGCTCTGAGTGTGCTAGAGTCTGGCCTCCAGCTCTGAGCCCTGTCTCCCTCTGCCTCCCAGTGCTGCCCCACCACACCTGGCTGAAATTGAGTTGTTTTTTTTTTTTAAATAAGAAAAAGCCTCCTAATGGTCATATGAGTGTTGTCTAGGCTCACATTTGTAAGCCTTCACTAGTGTGGTATTTGCTGTTAATGTCTTGTTAATGTGATAGTCTGCTGCTTGTTTTTAGTTCAGTTTCCCTTCTTCCTCCTGTTTCCTTCTGGGGACTGGTTGTGACTATATCAGGACCACGGCCCTTTATAAAATAGGTGGACATAGAACATTAAACAGTTCTTGAGTGGCTCACAAACCGTTCTCAGGCTTGCTCAATGCTGCTGATTTCGGCAGAGGAAGAATATTGATAGCGGCTTTTGTGTTTCCTAGACTGCGACCCTTGCTTGCCTTGTCACTTGTTAGGTGTAACTTCACTCTCAAGTTGGGCTTTCTCCATCCATTGTTACAGGATTCTATTGTTAAAGGTTCGCTTGTTAAATGGCTCCCCCACCATTTAAAATGTGGGAACTAAGTTAGAGAGATTGTCTAAGGAATGTGAATGTTGTGTCTGTGCATTCTTAGCTATAGCTTTAGTCTCCATTTCGTGCACTTGGTGAAGTTGTTCTTGACAACCATGTCAGTGTTATGAAGATGCCTGGTAAGAAGACATATTTTGTTGTTAGTATCTGATGTGTTGATAAAAAGATAAACAGAGGGGAGGATATGTTCTATGGAGTTGTGGTGAGGTATGGGGAAAGGGGTGCCTAAGTGGGCCCATGCTGAGGCATCCCTTCCCCCTGAGGGACCAGCCACATGACAGTATAGTAGTATAGAATAGAGTTTATTCAGGGCATAGGGAGGGGAGGTAAGAGGGTAGTAGAGGCAGAGAGAGAGAGAGAGAGAGAGAGTAGAGAAGTAGAGGAGTAGAGGCTGGCCATGAGCATAAGGAGTGAGAGGGGGGAAGGGAATGGGGAGAGGAGGGAAGGGAAGCAGGGCAAGAGGGCAAGAGAGCAAGACGGGGGCAAGCAGCCCCTTTTATAGTGGGTCAGGCCTACCTGCTATTGCCAGGCAACTGTGGGGCAGAGCTTAGACAGAATGCTAACAGTATCCTTCACTGATTTCTTCTAGAGGCTAAGTGAATAAAGTACCAGGTTTTGTCAGTGCTTATTTATAAACATTCTTATCTACTTGAGTTCATTTCCCTATTTCAGAGATGAGAGCCTTCCTTCCTTCAGCCCACTAATGACTAAATAGTGAATGACAGAGTTGAAAACAAAGCTTGTCTTTGTCCTTGAAATCACATCACCCAGTGTTCCTCCCTTTAGAGTGTCTTGAGATGGAAGGTCTGGGTGTGTTGGTTAGTGGCAGGATGCTTACCTACCAGTGCCAGACCTGGGGCTAATTCCCACCTCCACAAAATAAATAAAAGCAAATGTTCCAAAGCATAGAATTTTTAGCTTCTGTTAAACTGACTCTTTGCTTTACCCTGTTGTTTTTAGCCAGTGTGCTCAGGGTGCCATGACATAGTGCAATACATTTTGCTAGGCTTAACTTTCTTCTTATTATTGACACATTGTTAATGGCACTGTGAATAGTTGTGGTAACTCTATGAAACATTTTTCTTATGTTAAATTTATTGAATAAAAATACTGATCTCCCAAACGTAAAAGGATTCTAATCTTTAGACACCTCTAGATTAGAATAGATTCTGTACAGTGGTCATGAGTTCAGTGCCAGCTACCTGAAGTGGTATGCTCTCTAGATTAGAATAGATTCTGTGCAGTGGTCATGTGTTCAGTGCCAGCTACCTGAAGTGGTATGCTCTCAGTGACTTCTGTGAGAATCTCTGGCCTCCAAATGAAATTCGTTGAGTAGCTACTCAATACATTTTTCTTTTACTTTTATTTTTGTTCATATATATGTGCATGTGTATCTGTTTGTATGCCATGTATGTACAGGTGGCCATGGGGACCAGTAGAGGGCATCAGATCCCTTTGAGCTGGAGTTACAGGCAGTTGTAGGTTACCCAAAGTGGGTGCTGGGAACCAAATTCTGGTCTTAACCAGAGGGGGTGCATCTCTCTAGACCCTTAAGATTAAAAAAAAGAAAGAAAAAAGCCATACAACCTTTCTGGTGTCCTCTACAATAAATACTTGTTTAAATGTAAATACTACATCATCATCATCATCATCATATAACTACTACATCATCATCATATAACTACTACATCATCATCATATAACTACTACATCATCATCATCATATAAATACTAGATCATTACTACCACCACCACCACCATTATGCACTTTGTTTGTCTTGTGGCTTGCTTACTTGTAGATTTTTAACTCACTGTTTAATAAAATTGAGTAGAATTACACAATATAAGAACACAGTAATTGAACATAAACCCAATTTAGAACTAATTGTCCAATATTCATTACTATTAAGTATGATATATGAGGGAGAAAAAGATAACCTTTTAGATATTCTACATGAGAAGTCAGAATGTTTATATAAATCTTGTTTTGGCTTAAAGTGACGCGGCATACCGTGCTGTTTGAATTTAGCTCTAAAACAATTTGATTTGTTGCTCAAGTTACTTTTTCTTGGTTTAAATCTTAGAGGGTTGTCATTTTTACTTTCATCTCTCTTCAGTTAAGTGATTTGGCTAAGCAAACAGAATCCCAAGAAAAATCGAGCCAGCTCTTCACAACTCCAGCAAGGGTGGCCAGTTGAGGTGTGTGGATCTTGCAACACAGGCTGACAGACATGAAGGCAAGCCTCTCAGTAAAGTCCGAGTGGCCATGAGTTCCAGCTCTCACACTCAGGTTCCAGAGCAGCAGTGGAACTGGCTCAGGGGGCCCAGGCCTGGCTTTTTTTTTTTTTTTTTTTTTGAGGGAAGTGAGACTCAGGGTATCGTCCTCAGGAGCTTCATTTCCAACTCTTGTGTGAGTGATAGGATTTTTACTTTGTGGCTTTCTTTCTTTGCTCTCATGGCTATTCAAGTTAACATTATCTTTCTATGTGTTTCCTATTAAAATCTGAATTTGCATCCTCTTGCCACTTAATGACTCCTAGAATTCAATGTTGAAATTTTATGTGTATCTTTCCTCAGCAAATGAATGTACAGTTTGACGAATACGTGTGAAGTGCTTATCTGTGTAAGCACTGTACGGTCTGTTCTGACCTTTGCAGTAACCATTTCTTATTTTTATTCGAATTTACCCCTTGGCAAAACCAGCAAAACACATACACATCTTTACTAATTCTTTATATGGACTGTGGAAATTTTATAAAGTTCCGCAGGATCAACATTATTTCAGAATTAAAGTGGAAGTGCTTATGTGTGTACAGGTACATGCTTTTGTATGTTATTCATCCTTTGCTCTTTAAGAAGATAAGATTCTTGATTCTTGCTAGTTACAACTAAATATAAAATGGTGCTTAGTTACTTGTTGTTAACCTTTTGTCTGTTGACAATTGTAATATTTGACAGTTTCATTGATAGAGATATAAACTTTAGTGAATACACAGAGGAAGGGAACGGCCATACTTCTGTATGGCCATGACCATGCTGCGCATGGCCTTCACAGTGCTTATTTTACACTAAAAAGGCATTATGTTCTGAGTGTTAAATGCCCAAAGTTCATTTATTAATGATTGGCCATTTTGAGACTCTAGATAAAATTGTAATATATTTTCTTAGACTTAAGGCGGCTTAATATTTTGAAATTTAATTTTATAAGGAACTGAATAAATGCAGATACAAAACACAAGGATAAAGATTTCCACCTTTACTGTGTTCCCGAGGCCAACCTGGTCTACAGAGTGAGTTCCAGGACAGCCAGGGCTACACAGAGAAACCCTGTCTCGAAAAAAACCAAAAAAAAAGAAAAAAAAAAAAGACTAACACTACAGATTTAATGGTACTGGATACCAGACTTTTGAACTGCTTGTCCTTGGTTTGGAAATGGCCTAATGCTGTTTATAGTTTCGTAACTTTAGCACAAGTAGTTTCTATGGCTACTGTCCAGTACCAGATGTAGAATGGTGGAAAGCTTTGATAAGGAGAGCAGGATTTTTAAACAAAAGCCGGACATGGGTAATTACCCTGGAGCTGAACCGAGGCTCATCATGTTCAGTGCTAGCTGTCACTCACATTTCAGATTCCTCTGCCTGTTGCCTTTTCTTCCACCTCTTAGCTTTCTTCCTCACACTCACTAAGGATCTGTATCCACACCTGACTCTCACCAGCCAGCCTTGTTGTCTTTGCTGACAAATGGGAGGAGCACCCTTCAGCTGCTGGTGTTTGCTATGACAACAGTACTGGTTTTCTCTTATCATGGAATGACTTTTACAAGTTGTTTGTATTTGCGTATTTGCCTCAAAACTTGGATTCTGCATACACAAACCCCTGTCACTTTAGTAATGTCAGTGACTTAATATTAGTGGCGTAGACAAAATCATTATCTCACTATGGGGAACTACCACTTTCTTTTTTTTTTGGTTTTTTTTCGAGACAGGGTTTCTCTGTGTAGCCCTGGCTGTCCTGGAACTCACTCTGTAGACCAGGCTGACCTTGAACCCAGAAATCCTCCTGCCTCTGCCTCCCAAGTGCCACCACCGCCTGGTGGGAACTGCCACTTTTAAGATGACTTAAACCTGACTGACAATTGAAGTAGAAGCAGTTGGGTTTCTGTTTAAGGACTGTAGAGTCCCGCAAGCTTTTCTCCTGGGTGTGGCGCTCCCCCGCAGCTTGAAGAGCAAGCGTATGAGTTAATGCTTGTCCTTAGGTATCTAAGTGGTAATTTGGAGGTTCTGTAAAATTAGCTCAACAGTGAGAATACTGTGAAACAAAATGCTGCCTTTGGTCAGTGTGGGTACTTGGTGGTCAGAGAGACTTAGTGTGAGCCATCGAGGACAGCTGTCCAGTGCAGGGAAGAAGGTGAGGAAATTGGCCCTGGTTTTTGCTGAGAGAAGGAGAAATTCCGGAGTAGTGCTGTGAGAACAGAGGAAGTTGTGTCACTGAACATATTTTACGTTCATTCATTCACCTTTCCTATTTTTACACATTTTCTTTCCTTAATTTAAACCTAGGTTCTCACAGAGAAAGAAATTCATGGTGTTCTTCACTCAGCCTGCATTTGTGGGACCATATTTGTCAAGTCTTGGGCTTATGTAGACCAGGCGCTGTCCTTATTTAGAGAGCGCTTGTTCACTAGGACAACGTCACCCTGATTGGTCCTCTGTAGTGATGTGTGAGAGTTGCTGTGTGAACACAACACTTTTATCTGAGCAGATGGTGCTTGAGGCAAGAGACAGGTGCAGTTTAGTAAGGGAGCCGTTGTTTTAAGTCAGGGAGGGATGAGAAGGGCTGTGGGATATGAGGTGGAGACTAATACTTCAACTTCAGTGGATGCTGGGTGACTAGGAGAAACACAGCTAGAGACAACCTGGGTGCCCACGTGAAGGGCCTTATACACCAGCGTATGTTTTTCCGATCGGTGACGGCAAAGCTGTGAAGGATGGTTGTTTGCAGAGTGGCAGAAGCGTATGTGTTATACTTCCCCAGCTTCAGAATGAAGGGTAGCCTGGGATGCTGTGACAAGGTGCCAGACCTCCAGAAGTAAAACCTTCTGTGAAACTGAAGAGGAGTTAAGAGTTTGGGGATGAAATAGGCAGACATAGTGTGATGGCGATGGATAACTGGGGCAAAGGTGGTGGGCTCAGGGATGACTTCTAAGAAATCTAGACTGGGACAATCGAGTAGCTGGCATCCCTGGGTCTATTTTCTATCCCCCTTTCTTCTTTCTCTTAAGAACCATCCACCGCAAGGTCTCCCTTCCCTCATCATTGTGACTCTCCCATCTGCCTTGTCTGCTTCTGCACATTTTCCTTCTATCTCGTTTCCTGAACTGCAGGCCAAAGCATTTTTTGGAAAGGGAATGAATAATGAAAATCTAGTTTTTAAGTTGTATTGGTGACTCTTTGGAGTTCAGAAATAAATTACAGGTTCTTGGATAATATCTGCATTACCCCATCTGTCCCTGGTATTATCGCGAGGTGTAGCTGGTGCCACTTTGTCTTCTGTTCACTGCACCTTAACTTTCAGTCTTTCAGGTTCCAAAATGGACTCGCTTTTCTCCGTTTCCAGTTTCTTTCAATAAAGTTTTGCCTTTGAATGTTTATAAAGTTTACATGATTCTGCAGCTCTTGGATAAATTTCCTTCCCTTTATATTCCCATGAGTTGCCAATTCATCCCACCATTTAACACCAGTGTGCTTGGAAGTGTGTCACTGATGTCTGTCTCCATCAGGGTCTGTGAACTCACAGACCTCTAGGCCTTTCCTCACTGTATACAAGTGCATATGGGACAGTTTAGTATATGTGGAACCATTTAGTGTATGTGGAACTGTTTGTTTAGTGTATATGAAAATGCTAGTGTATATGGGACTGTTTAGTATGTATGGGACTGTCTAGTGTATATGGGACTGTCTAGTGTATATGGAAATGTTTAGTGATTATTTGGGTCCCCTCATTTGAAATAAAATAATGAACAATATTTAAACATTTTAAGGAGGAGTAGGAACAGGTAATTAGGGATAGCTAGAAGTTTCCCATTGGAAATAAACCAGATTTTACCCTTAGTTTCCTCTTAAGTCCCTGGAGCAGACTACTTTAGTCCTATAATGTCCAGTAGGCTTTCCTTCCCCTGTGAAACAGACCAGAGCGGCTGAAGTGGAAAACGTACCACCGTTCCTTTATTTAAGGAAGAGATGGGGAAAAGAATGACAGACTTGCAGGGACGGCCAAAATCAGGGAGATTGTACCTAACTGTTTTCAGCGAAGGATCCTCCCTTCTTTTCCAGTCTAAGTACTGTACCTACCGTATGTTTTGAGATGCACTGATACATTCTTTTTATAATCCAAAATGTCCTTAGTTCTACTTACAATGGCAATTTCATGTGTTACTTACTGCATGACTTGTAGTTTCGTTTCTTGACAATTTATTTTCCTTTAAATTCCAATACAAAGTTATAAGTACCTGCAACCCTTTCTTTTTAATGTCATTTAAGCTCCCTTTTAATGTTGCCTTTTAATGTAGAACTAAGTTGTACAAAATTCACAACTACCTGGGTGTGGTGAAGCTGTAACCCCTGTGTGCTGGAGGCAGAGGCAGGAAGGTGGAGAGTCGTCTACGGCAGCCGAGGCTGTAAAGAGTGACACTCTGCCGCGATGTGCTGGAAGGAGCGCAGCACTACACTTCCTGTGACTATGGGCTACTTTGTGTTCTTTTCCTTTCTCCTACAGAAGGACTTGTTTTTCACCCAGATGAGTGGCACTGCTTCAGAGTCTTTCAAGTATGTAGGTCTTCTCGTAGCTCTGCATCATGCTTTGTGGATGAAACGATGTGCATACTTGATAATGCTGTGTAACGTGATCATCCTGGCCATAGGAGGGCTATATGATGGAAGGTATTTTGAACAGTCAGGACTTTCAGTAAATGAAGCAGGATGCTCCTGATAGTCAGGTGTACAGTTTTCACAGCTAGAAATAGTTTCAGTCTACATCAGGAAATCCTATGAAGAAGAGCTATCTGCATTACCCAGCAGAGGGCAGTGTGTGCATAAAAGTGAGCTACTGGCTTGTGAGGCTTCTCTGGCAAGTGTGAGAATTCCTAGATGGCGTATGTGTACAATTAGCAATACTGATACGACAGTGGTTATGAGGCTCTATCAAAGCTGAGATCTAAAGTGTGTGCTACTATAACGTTGCTGTTCCAGGAGGAATGTCCTTTAAATGTCAGACTCCATTTTGAAGGACCCACTAATCTACCATGTGGGAAATTGACTGAGTCATCTATATGGGTTCAACATAACGTCTGGTCTTTTAAAAGGACAGAAGAATAATGAGAAAAGCATTGAGCCTTTGATGTGTGACTTGGGCAGCAACCCCTGCAGTGCTGCTTCCCAGCTGTATGCCTTGTGGCAGATTGTTCCAGCTCTTTCAATCTCAGTTTCCCTATCTCCAAAACACAGATGAAAAGAATGCAGAAAATTAAATAATTACCATAGACAAGACCCAGCTGATAACAAATAGAGTAGTTTTTTTTTTTTTTTTTTTTATGAATGAACTTGTCTCTTTCTTGTAACATTTGCAATTGCTGATTGTCTTTGAAAGGAGAGTGTGAGAGCTATTGGTTTCTGATGGCTTCTGTGTTTTCCTCCTGAGCTTAGTTACTGACTGAGAAATGACAGGAGGCAATAGTGTAATCGGATGCAAGTTTTACTTAAGGAGGAGCTGATATGAGAGAGAATTGCAGACTTCCAAGGGAAGGCAGGAGTTCATTTCTCTTTGACTCCTGCTCTTTCCAGCAGCGCTGCTTCTCCTCCAGTGGGCATTTTGGCCTTACTTACTCTTCATTCCCACAGCTTTCACTTTTCCTGTTCCCCAGCTGTGACTTCTTACTTCATATGCATGTAGTATTTCTTGTTCATTTGATACTTACAGAATTGTTCTGCAGTACATAAATGATAGATAACCATGAGTGATCGATGGATATGGAACTGTTAGAAAAACCAAATGTCAAAGAGCAGGCAGGCTTGGGTGAATGAAGAAGGTCAAAGACTGTTGCTTGAGAGTACCCTTCCCCTTTTAGAGAAACATGATGGCTTCAGAGATGCATGATGAGTTAAAAAAAAAAAAAAAAGACAAGACAAGACAATAAAACAGAAGCCTACCCTCCAGCTGTTCCTGACAGGATGAGAGACAGTGTGAATAGAGGAGAATGAGGTTTAAAATATGCCATCACCCAAGTGTGAGCCGTAAGAGGAATGGAAAGACTATGGGCGAGGAGAGAAAGAGAAAGCAAACTGAATTTGCTGTTTGTTTCAAATTATGCTGATGTCATTCTATATGACATTTCTATGTGATGATAGATGGTCCATGAGGAACCTTTTTCAATTAGGACATTCTCCCACAGAGGTGGGAATTTTAGCCAGAGTCCCTGAATGTCTGGTTTACCTCGAAGTAAGACTTACTGCTGCCAGGTCCTTGGCTGCCCAGGGAATTTGGAGCTTTGGGATTCCAGGAGTTTCTGTAATATTGTGTTTCACAGCTGGGGAGATAGTTGGATTTGAAAGTGGATGTTTGAGTACAGGACTCATACATTTACCCAACACAGATCTCTCTGTTTCTCAGGGTCTGAGGGGAATGCATCTTTTCCCTGAGCAGCTGACATTTCGATGGCTAATGATCCTATCAACTGGCTGGTGGCTAGATGCTTTTGCTGCCTTGTCTCTGTGGCCCTGAGGAAAATACATCTTGCCCTTACTGCTCAGAGTTCTTTTCTATGAATCTATATTGATTGCTCAAAAACTGGTGTGACATTCTCATCCATGCCTACACTCAATTTGATCACCTCTGTCCGTTCTGTCATCAGTTTGCCTCATTCTTTCCTTTAGTTCCGTAATAATCTATTTGCCTAACTATCTGTTTGCTCCACAAAGGAAGCCCATTTTCCACAGTGCTCTTATCTTCTCCCTCCTTGACGGATTCATATTAGAAGCTGGGGTGAGAGGGGCACTGCCTGGCACTGTGGCATTCTGCATTTCTCTTCTGCCAGTCCTCATCACAAGTGTAGTAAGGTGTTCCTGCAGGTAACTGTGGTGTATTTTAAGAGGTCCTATGTGGCTATGGGAGCCATAAGGAGAATAGTGGGCAGAAAGGCAGAGCTAGGAGGGACTTGTAGCCAGTGTTTGATTCTTGTGCCAAAGAAGAAAGCAAGACTCCATTCAGCAAAGTGATATATGAATTTACAGTAAATTTCCAAAAGTCTATGTGTAGTTGAATGTGAATTTAAAGAAATACATAGGAAGTGGAACTTTATTTCTACTTAGGTTTCTATTTCTACTTGAAATTGCTTGTGAGATCGAATGTGAAACTAATGTTTCAGGTTTCCGTTAGTCTCCTCTCATCTAACCCAGAATGTGTGGGGCATTCTAACCCAGATCAACTCTTTCAATGCCCAGTGAGTATCTGAGTTCCAGCCCTTATTTACCTGTGAAGTCTGCAGGTGTGGAATTCCCTAGTCACCCCATATCTGCACGTCTTGTATTGGAATCCCTTGTGCTAATGGAATGTGGATAAAGTTTGTAGTTTTGTAACTTTATGACATTGCAGATTGCCACGGTTTCTTGGTATACACCTTTTTTCTTGACTAGAAGCTTCTTTGGTACTACCCATAGCCCAGATGACTTCAGGGAATGACAAGACGGTTGTGGTCTGACTGTGAAAACTCGAGGTGCCCATCGGCACTTTGAGGTTCCCAAGTGTGAAGCAGATGTAGAGTCTGTATTCACACTGTAAGCCAAGCAACTGTATTGTGACTCGCTTAGAGAATGACTAGTGTGGTTATAAGAAGCTAACAAAAGAAATCGCTTACATGTCTTTATATTTTGTATTTTCTATCCTTCCAGAACCGGGATGAGTACTCACACCTGCTGAGTGATCATTTTCTGCCACACCAAGGACATAATTCTTTCCGTGAGAAATATTTTAGTGGTGTAACAAAAAGAATTGCCAAGGAAGAAAAACGTAGCCACGAGTAAAAACTCTGATGCTGACAATCAGGAAAGAAGGCTTTATATAAGAAGGCTGTGGATGTGAATTTGTGCATATGATCTTAAAAAAACTGTGCTGATTTACAGTTTTTATATAAATTACTGCTATTAATCAAAATTGAATAATTTCAAAATGGTCTTTGTTTTAGAGACTATTTTGATGTATATGTCTTTTGAACCTTATTAAGTGTCAGGGACTGATACATACAGACAAAGTGTTTATATTTTTACAAAGAAAATATTGTATCTACCAGATATATGGTAGGCAATTAATAGTGATTTAGAACTTACACATTTTGTAAATTTGCTTGGTTTGATTTTTAGTTGTAACTGTTTTTCACTGACAACAATAAACTTTACTGGGACTTTCTAAAAATTATGTGATACTCAGTATTTCTCATGGAATATTTAACCATAAATCCCATATTAGTAATAACGGTGGCCATGCAGAAGGCAAGGAAGCCTCAGGCCTGAGAACTGCAGAGATTCCAACCCCACGAGCGTGTGCTTCTGAAAGCATCTGCACCTTGATTTGCTCTTGCATTCCTAAGAGTTGACTGTTGGTCAAGTTAATTAACTACCTTCAATTTTTTATATGTGAGTATACTGTAGCTGTCTTCCGACACTCCAGAAGAGGGCATCAGATCTCACTACAGATGGTTATGAATCAGCATGTGGTTGCTGGGATTTGAACTCTGGACCTTTGGAAGAGCAGTCAGTGCTCTTAACCACTGAGCCATCTCTCCAGCCCCACTACCTTCAATTTTTGGTTGAGAAAGTTACTGACAGTTAGAAGCAGGAACAACAACAGCTCAAGTCCTTGACGGCCACATAAGGGCATTAAGTCTAATCAGTACTCATCGAAACAGAAGCTGTATTTTTCTTGAAGGAAAATCTTTGCTGAGTCTATATTATGTACATCATGGAAATATCTTTCTTGCAAACCACTGTATTCATTAACTCCAGCTGCTAATAGTGTTCTGCTTTTGGTGGTGTCTCAGTGAGGTGGCAGTGGATACTCTCTTTCTAACCAGAGTCTGTTTTATTTGTGTTGTTGTTGTTGTTGTTATCATTACTGTACTGTGGCTGCTGATTTTATGAACTCATTATATTAACTTGCATGGCTTAGGAGCCACGAATGACCAATGCTTCACAGGGGTCAGGCATTTAGCTGTGCTCGGCTTGTCATGTGCACTTGATTTCAGCACATCTAAAACCTTTCCTGTTTGTTTGGGTTTCCCGATGTTATTTGTGGTACACTAGGGGAAATCTAAAAGTGTTCATGGGTGATTTATTTTCAGTATTTCTGTTACACATGATCTTACTTTAAAGTATTTGTGGATATATGGGAGATGAGTATCAAATCTATAGCTGACTCAATTGGAATATAAGATTTTTAATTTAATCCCTTTTTGTGGATTGTCTCAAAACTTAAACTAAATAAGTTCTACAAATTCACAATATTTATAGTCTCTCTGCCCATAAAAATTAATTCATAGTAAGAATAATAAAATTACTTTTATTACTAGTAATTGAAATCTTTTGAGCACTAGTTCTTCCAGCTGTGAGGTCTATTTTCATATTTTTTATTAGTAAGCTCAGCTTCCCATTCCTGAAGTGTCTCTCAGAGTTTAAACATATATAATTGCTCTGAAGTTGGAACTTGAAAGTGATGAAGAAACTTGTGGCTTCTAATCAAATTTTGTTTAAGATATAGAGCTTCAGTGCTCTCTCTCTCTTTAAAAATTTTATTTTAAGCTGGGCAATGGTGATAGGCAGAAGCGAGTAAATTTCTGTGAGTTTGAGGCCAGCCTGCTCTACAGAGCGAAATTCAGTATAGATGTACAGATAAGGTTACATGAAGAGAAACACTCTCAAAAAACAAAATATTGCCCTCAAAGTTTTTTACCTAAAAACAGAGCCTTTGCTTACTAAAGAAGTTACAGACCATTTTGTTTGGTAAATGAGTTCTTCCTCCTATGTTTACCAGTAGGAATCTCTCCTAACAAGATGCCCATGTTCACAAAAACTCATAGTTTGAATTTGTAATGTATCCTGCAAGGGAACAGTAGGTGGTCTGTGGACTGGCCTACTTAATGTTTTATAATATGACAAAGTATATAATTTTATTTCTGGCATATATTAAATAGCCATAAAATCCAGATGGTTACCTCAGTGGTGTCTCATCAGAAGCACACCCTTCCAGTCCATTTTTGTTGAGTAATTATTTTTCCTGTGATAGCTGTGCAGAAATATTGGAGTAGGTGGCCCTGGGTTTCTTTAGCCAAAGTGACTAGAAGATTGCTTTCTTGTCTTTTCCTTTTGTTTTAGTTTAAAATCTCGTAAAATTTTCTCGACCTCTTCCTGCCCGGCATGAATCTGAGCCAATTTGCCACCACTTTCCTTATGACTAACTCTTTAAATACATGGACTGAGCAATAAAACAGTTTGAAGTTCTTAGCTCTGGGAGGTAACTCAGGGCTTCTACTTCTTCCCCTTTGAGAAAACTCTGAAATCTTGAAATCTCCTAAACATATTTAAAATAAAGTGTTTCTAACTATAGGCTACGTTAAATTTGAGGCAGAAAAGTAAACAGAGTTAATGTCACTGACTGTTGTGCTGGGTGTGCATTTTAATTTGATTGAAAATTTGAGTTCTGAGACAGAGAAATATCTTTTAAGTACTAGGTTCTGTACTCAATATACATTGAGAGTAGGGGGTAGACTTCCCTTGAACACCAGGAAACTAGATGTTAATGCTGTGTTACCTAGATGGCAATATAAGCAACTCTGTCCTTTGAATAAGAGGCTTTTGATTCGAACACACCCAGGATTAGAGGTGAGGAGGACACAACATCTGTCCCAACACCGGTAGTACCTGGGACCAGCGGGACTAGGCAGGCACACAGGAACTCCGCTAGCCCAGTGGCTCAGGTTTCTTCCAGTCTGTCTGGGCTGGTGCCCTGAGCAGACCTTGGGTGCAAGCTCCGCAGCCAGACCCACAACACCCAGAGGAAGCTCCACTCCCAGGTGCTCTAACATACCCAGGATCAGAGGTGAGGAGGACACAACATCTGTTCCAATACCAGAGTATAACTGGGACCATATGGACCAGGCATTCAGGAACTCCACCAGCCCAGTGGTTCAGGTTCCTTCTGGTCCCACAATACCTGGAGGAAGCTTCACTCCCAGGCACTGTAACATGCCCAGGATCAGAGGTGAGGAGGACACAACATCTGTCCCAACACCGGGAGTAACTGGGACCAGCGGGACCAAGCACACAGGAACTCTGCCAGCCCAGTGACTCAGGTTGCTTCCGGTCTGTCTGGGCCAGCCGGTGCCCTGAGCAGACCTTGAGTGCAAACTCTGCAGCCAGTCCCAAAACACCCAGAGGAAGCTCCACTTCCTAGGTGCTCTAACAAGCCCAGGGTCACAGGATCCCAGAATCACAGGATCACAGAGACACCTTGACTCTGAGGAGTTCTGACACAAGTAGGATCACAGGAAGGACAGGCTCCAGTCAGATTTAGCAAGGGCAAGTAGCACTAGAGATAACCAGATGATGCGGAGCAAGCATAAGAATATAAGCAACACAAACCAAGGTGACTTGGCATCATCAGAACCCAATATTCCCACCATAGCAAGTCCTGGACACACCATTACACCAGAAAAGCAAGATTGAGACATAGAATCACTTCTCATGGTGATGATACAGTACTTTAAGAAAGACATAAATAGCACCCTCAAAGAAATACAGGAGAACACAGGTATAAACAGCTAGAAGCCCTTCAAGAGGAAACACAAAAATCTCTTAAAGAACTACAGGAAAACACAATCAAAAAGGTGAAGGAAATGAGCAAAACCATCCAGAATCTAAAAATGGAAATAGAAACAATAAAGAAGTCAGAAAGAAAGACAACCTTGGAGATAGAAAACCTAGGAAAGAAATCAAGAGTCGTAGATGCAAGCATCACCTACAGAATACAAGAGATAGAAGAGAGAATCTCAGGGGGTGATGATACCATAGAAAACATTGACACAACAGTCAAAGAAAATGTAAGAAGCAAAAAGCTCCTAGCCCGGAACATCCAGGAAATCCAGGATGCAATGAGAAGACCAAACCTAAGGATAATAGGTATAGAAGAGAGTGAAGATTCCCAATGTAATGGGCCAGTAAATGTCTTCAACAAAATTATAGAAGAAAACTTTCCTAATCTAAAGAAAGAGATTCCCAGAACATACAAGAAGCCTACAGAACTCCAAATAGATTGGACCAGGAAAGAAATTCCTCCTATCACATAATAATAAAAACACCAAATGCACTAAACAAAGAGAAAATTTTAAAAGCAGTAAGGGAAAAATGTCAAGTAACATATAAAGGCAGGCCTATCAGAATTACACCAGACTTCTCACCAGAGACTATGAAAGCTAGAAGATCCTGGGCAGATGTCATACAGACCCTACAAGAACACAAATGCTAGCCCAGGCTACTTATATCCAGCAAAACTCTCAATTACCATAGATGGAGAAAACAAGATATTCCATGACAAATCAAAATTTACACAGTATCTTTCCACAAATCCAGCCCTACAAAGGATAATAGATGGAAAACATCAACATAAGGAGCAAAACTACACCCTAGAAGAAGCAAGAAAGTAATCTTTCAACAAATCCACACAAACCTAATTCCACCTCTTACAACAAAAACAACAGGAAGTAACAATTTTTCTTAATATCTTAATATGAAAATTAATATTTCCAACATATCCTAATCGATTGCAATCGAAAAACATGAGGAATTAGAAATTTGTTGATTGTCATCCAATGGTCTCTCTAATTTGGTAACTGGAGTAATAGGCCCAATATTATATAACCCATATACACTTTCAACTTGTTTGTTCATGACAGTGTCTTGCTGTGTACAACATAATGTCTTGAGATCTTGCTTCTCCTATCTCAGCCTCTCTATTAGTAGTATTGTTTATTTCATGTTTTTACACTATACTATGGTTTTCAGAACAGCTTACATATTTGAAAAGTATTCATATACCCAAAAGTAATGGAGACAATTAAATTGGGAGGGGACTTGTAAGAGAACAACAAAGTGTGAGACTGAATGCTTTGCTTGACGTTTGTAACTCTTGTATCAAGTTACCACAGTAAGAGCAAAGATTTTAAGCTCTACTAAATATAAAACAAACAAACAAAAACACTTCATATATTTATGTTCATTTAGGAAAATATTAATAGTGATGTATTATTTTGAAATATACAGTTAATATGTTTGGAGTTATTTAAAATTTATTTTGAGAAAAACATATTTTCAATATTGCCGTAGATAAGCCTCTACATAAGACTGTTAAATTGATTGTTGTTTTATATCAAACAACTTTTATAATACTCACTTTTATTGTTATAATATTTTATAAATTTTAAAGAATATGACAAAAAAGATTGTAAGTATTGAAAGGGGGTCTCTGTGAGGAGTTGGGGTACAAAAAGAAAACAAGAATGTGATTTAATTCTATTTACTTAAAGTATGTTTTTAAATGTTAACAAATTCAGATAAATTGAAATCATGTAACTTTTCTCATCATATTGCAATAAAACTTAAAAGAGAGATGCTTTTGATGCTAGGCAAACTTCTACCATGTTGTGCTGGAAATACCAAGTACTTTTTATCCAAAGAGATAAAGAATAAGTCTTAATGTTTATTTATTTAAAATTAGAGGTTGCTGTTGAGAAAATTACCTTTCTGTGCAATTTTATTACATTTCTTTTTATATGATGTGTTTATGTATGTGTGTATATATGGTGTGTGCACATGTGTTACATGTAGGTATGTATGGAGTTTAGGAGATCCGTGAGTGTTGGTCCATATTTTCCAGTTTGCTTGAGATAGAGTCTCCTTGTTTGTCCCAGCATTTGTATGACAAACTGGCTGGCCTTAAATTTCTCCTGGAATCTCCTGTTATCTCCTCCCATCTTGATTTAGAAGAACTGGGCTTACAAACAACTACTAACCCAAGCTTTATGTAGATCCTCTGTATTTGAACTCTGGTCTGTAACTCTTCTGGTAAGCACTTTACTCACATAGCCTCTTCAAACTTCTAGTAGTTCCTACAGTTAAAAAACAAACACAAGAAAACCTTTGTAGATAAAGCTGAGCATTATGACATTTGGGGCACTCTGAGGGAGGGATGGAGGTGGTGTTAGAAAGGAAACAGTTGACCTTATTGCTGACCTCTCTAACCAGAAGAGAATAAATTACACCCAAATAAAAACCTTGACAACTTTTTTCTTTTTTGCAAAAATATGGTTTTGCTCCATTACAAAGATACTTAGAAAACTAAACATTTGCATGAAGCATTTCCCCCTTAGTATTGTGTTCACAGAGTAAGGGAGGTTCATGTTCAACTCACCCCTCCCATTTTTCTCAGATATTTATCAAGTAATGTGATTTGTAATCCAAACAAAATAAAGTGCCCTAATCCAGAACATACACACAGACACAAAAACACTAGACTGATGGTGTTTGTACTTTACTAAAACATTGAGATCTTCTCTAAAACAGTTCAGTTTGCACACATAAAGTCTAGAGTGTAGAATTGAAATGGAATGATAAACATATCTGTGATTCTATCTAGCCGTAGAATCGGAGAAACACCACATTCCTATCTGTCCTTTGGGGTGAACAAACTTAGAGAGAACCCTATTTTCTCCTTAAAAGAGGTCTGCCTCACGATGCACATATGTTTCCTTGTATGGAAAAAGCACATTGACATTTACACAGAATTGAGGCCAACCTAGAATTTGGCTCTTAGCCCTTTGTTCATAAGGCATTGCCCACAGTCTCTTAGGAGGATGGAGTTTAGTTCTTATGGTAGTCTCTTAAGAAGCACGAGTCATGGAACAAAATGTAGCTTAATATAGATTGTTATGACACACCAGCTTCCTTTGTGTGGCTGCTACCTCAGTTTCTTGGGATATTGGGGTGTGCTTGCTTTATTTTTGTTGTAAAATCTGAGCATTCTTACTAACCCTTGAATTGCCTGAAAGGAATCTGCATCAACATTTTAGTCTACAACTTCAGAATCTCTCCTTTAGTCGAGCCTTCTCAACCTTAGTAAGGGTTCTTCAGAAAAACTCCATTTTGACTAACATTGGATGTTAACCATGAAGGTTAGCTGGTCTGTGTATGAAGTTAGGCAAATTAAAAGGAAAAAAAAAAGAAGAAAAGTAGAAACGTTAAAGGTACTTCAGATATTGGCATTGTGCTTTGATAGCCATAGAAGACGTAAATTTCTTGAAGTGGGTCAAAATGGTCAGAATTGAACTGAGTGAAGGCTAAAAATCTATGAGCCCATTAATGATTGTAGAACCCACATGTACTGGCTAGTTTTGTATGCCAACTTGACACAGGCTGCAGTTATCACAGAGAAGGGAGCTTCAGTTGGGGAAGTGCCTCCATGAGATCAAGCTGTGGGGCATTTTCTCAATTAGTGACCAAGGGGGTAGGGCCCCTTGTGGGTGGTGCCATCTCTGGGCTGGAAGTCTTGGGTTCTATAAGAGAG
The DNA here is from genome assembly GCA_019843815.1 of Montemys delectorum. Classification (NCBI taxonomy): domain Eukaryota; kingdom Metazoa; phylum Chordata; class Mammalia; order Rodentia; family Muridae; genus Montemys; species Montemys delectorum. The sequence goes on along the minus strand of JADRCD010204118.1, from coordinate 184 downwards.
CAGGCTGAGCAAGCCAGGAAAAGCAAGCCAATAAGGAACATCCCTCCATGGCCTCTGCATCAGTTCCTGCTACCTGACCTGCTTGAGTTCCAGTCCTGACTTCCTTGGTGATAACAGCCATGTGGAAGTAAGCTGAATAAACCCTTTCCTCTCCAACTTGCTTCTTGGTCATGATGTTTGTGCA
>JADRCD010204117.1:11631-62666 GCA_019843815.1 Montemys delectorum | reverse complement strand
TGGTTTTATGGCCAGTGAAAGAACAGATTTGATAAGTTCCCTGGTCCTTAGAACTTCCAGGGAGCGAGCCAAGCCCAGTCCATGGAGAAGCAAGAGCAGAATAACACACCCATCTCTGCCAGCCATTTATTAGTATAATTTCAGAATCAGAGAGGCAAGTCACTGCCAGCCAAGGAGGGATGGTGATTCTAACCAAGGCTGCCTCCTGTCTGTTCCGGGCCAACCTGAGTTCATTAACTCCAATCTTGGTGCCAGTTCTCAGTTTGGGGATGCAGTGACCCAGTCAGGTATGCTTCTATGACCATGAGGTTTATATCCAGATGGAAGAGGTGGTTATTGTCACATAAGTATGTGTGATGGTTTGTATATGCTTAGCTCAGGGAGTGGCATAGAAGGTGTGGCTTTGTTGGAGTGGGTGTGGCCCTGTTGGAGTGGGTGTGGTCTTTTTGGAGGAGGTGTGGCCTTGTTGAGAAGGTGTGTCACTGTGGGTGTGGCCTTTAAGACCCTCATCCTAGCTGCCTGGAAGCCAATATTCTGCTAGCAGCCTTCAGATGAAGTTGCAGAACTCTCAGCTCCTCCTGCACCGTGCCTGCCTGGATGCTGCCATGTTCCTGCCTTGATGATAATGGGCTGAACCTCTGAATCTGTAAGCCAGCCCCACTTAAATGTCCTTATAAGAGTTTCCTTGGTCATGGTGTCTGTTCACAGCAGTAAAATCCTAACTAAGACAGTATGGAAAATGTGACTTATTGAACGTGATCTGTTAGGTTGAGGACTGAGTAGTAGCCTAGAGGATTGGGAAGGTGGGAGGGTGGCTATTATTTCAGAGTCATAAAAGACTCCTTTGATGAGCCACAGAGGGAGAGGGAACTCACAGGGCTAACATTCCGAAGGAGGCAGCCTAAAATGTATCCACTGATCGATTTACACTATTGTCAGCTATATTCCCTTTGCTGGAAATAACGGATGGAGCCAATGACTTGCTTGCCATGAGTAAGTGGGACATGTGTTTGTGTATGACTCTAGGACTATGTCAGTAGTCAGCGTTTGCCTTGCTCTCCTTCAGCAGTCGTTAGGGAGAGTCATCTGCTATGTTGTAAGAGCACTCAGCTTCATGGAGAGAGGCCTCACGGTAGCCAGCACTGACATCCAGCCATGCAAGCAAGCATGTGGACGTGAGCCCTCTAGATCAGAACAAGCTTTTGGGGGAGGACACCATTCTTGTGGCATTGGACTACGACCTTTTGAGATGTTCTGAGCCAGAATGGTACAGCCACCTCCTCAACTCACCAAAACTAAAACACAACTGCTTACTGCCCCGCCCCGCCCCGTCCCCGCCCCTCCCCGTCCTGCCTGAGCAAAGATTAGGAGTGGGTTTTGTTTTGTTTTGTTTTGTTTTCCACAATAATGCGTTCCTTCTGTACGGGTTTCTCCAGAAATGGGGAGGTATGTACCAGGCAGAAGGACGTAAGTTGAAAGACCTCGGCACCTGCAGAAATGGCAAGAGCCCTTTGCAGTGAAATTCTGTCACTATGCACTGGGAGATGCACTAACCTAGCTTGATCTTTTTCTCCAATAGTGCTAGCTCCAGTTTTCTGGACTGGGGTAGCCCACTGGGAAATCTGCAGTAAAACAAACAGAAATATAATAAATCCTACAGAAAGTGCTGAAGGGGGGCACAGACTCCTCCATGATAGAGCATTCAATTCCAGGCACACTGACATTTTTGTGGCTACGCCATTTTTGTGGCTCCTGGTCTCTGTGTCTTGCCTACAGAGACACATACACACATGTCTGCGTGTGGAAGCCTGAGGTCAGCCTCAGATGCCATTCTGAGATAGCGCCTTAGGCCTTGCTGAGGTCTAGGCTCACTTCCCAGTGAGTTTTAGGCATCCTCCTGTCTCCACCCTTCCAGACCTATGGCTTCAAGTGTGTCACCACACGCAGCTCCCTTCATGGGCACAAGCAATGGAACTCAGTTGTGCTGCAAACTGCGCCACCTCTGAGCCCTGCCCAGCTTTCTTAAAACTGGAATAGAGAACGAGCTTAGAGTCCCACATTTCCCAAGCTTGGCCCAATCTCAAAGGTTCCCAATGAGGTTTCTGAAAAAGACCCTAAGACCCACTATAGATAAAATGAATGAGAGTCTCAAAGGGGTCGACCTAAGAATCTACACGCTAAAGAAGCATCCTGGATAAGAACACTCGAAGAATCCAAAGATGCCTCAGGATCTGGCCTCAGTCCAATCTCCTGCTGCTCTCCATGTCTTCCCATTGTTCGGGCCTTATGCTCTTCTTGCTGCTTCTCAAATAGGCCAAAAGCTTTTCCTGCCCCAGGCCCTTGGCACTTGATGCTCTGTGCACCTGGCCTGCAGCTCCTGCGGCATCTCCTCGCCTGGCCATCTCCTCATCCTCTCTCGAGGGTCACCTTTGCAGAGAGCCGTCCCCGACTTCTGCATCTTGTCCCCTCTTCACCTGTGGTAGGAACCACTGGGCTCACAGCTTTCCTTGCTGATAATTTTTTTATGTCCTTTAGCTGATAATTTTCTGGATGAGCACGTGAGTTCTTGAGATAGGGACTGGTCCTCTGACCGTCAAGTCATCAGAGTGTCTGATGCTGCATCTGTTTGAACAGAGGAATTCTGGTGACTGATCCTACATGTAGACTGCAGATCAGGCTTGACCCTCTCTTACAAATCAAGGTGAGGTGACTTGACAGGACTTGACTGCAAAGCATCACAGCCGCCCTCCCTCCCACCCCACCCCCCTTCCAGGAAGCCAGGCTTCAGCCGCAGCCTGCATCACATCTCTCTGTTTCCAGTCTCACATCTTCTCAGAGCTTTAAGAAAAAAAATCCAGTGTTCCATTTCTGCTGAAGTATGCCCACAGCTGCTTTGTCTTTACCACAGAGTTACTCAATGTTGTAATGTCTCTTCTTTTTCTGTTTCTTTTTTTTTAATACTTAAAAGAAGGCAAGATCTTCAGGGGACAGCTGAGACAGAGAGTCAAGGGCCAGCACATTCCACTTCAGGGGAGGAGGAGGGAGGTTGCTCAGTTCCTAGAGGCTTTTCCTCCTCTCTGCATTCCTGCTAATCAGAGGCCCAGGCACTGCTGCTACCTGTAGTCATGGCAACAAACAGCTGATTTCCTAGCCTCTGAGAAGAGTCAGGGCTGAACTTTCTAAAAAAATTCTCTAAGATGCCTGGTCTCTAGCTGCTCGTTCGATTCTCCATCAAAGCATCCACAGATGGAGCAGAATTTCCAGCTGCTCCCAACAACAACAACAACAACAAAAACAACAACAACAAAAACAACAACAAAACCGCTCATTTGGCCTGGAGCCAGAGGTCAATCCTTACGACCCTAGTCCTAGGTAGAATTAACACAGTTTTAGAAACAGACAAACAAGGCTTGACCACAAGAGCGAGAACCAAGCTACCTCCATGGAGAGTGGGAAGGCTGGGGTCTCGCGACGCAAAGGGGTTGCCCAAGTCTACGCCATCATCCGCATCACAGCCAAGCCTGGAACTGTGGCCTTTCATCCCCTTGGCCAGTACTCTCTCTGCAACCCCTTGATCATAACAGCACTTTGCATCTATTAAGTACCTACACTATTAAGCCAGACACTGACTTAGACAGTTCTTTCTCACCCTTCAGCACTTTGTTTGTTCTAAAGAAACACACCAGCAGGTGCAGCCAGTTCCACTGAGTGTGGAGAAACTGAGGCATAGAGATAGAAATAAATACCCAGCCAGCATGCCAGAGGAGAGGAGGAAGGGAGAGAGGGAGGGGAGGGAGAGAGAGCGAGAGCGAGAGAGAGAGAGAGAGAGAGAGAGAGAGAGAGAGAGAGAGAGAGAGCGAGCAAGAGGAGTACATTGAGACTCTGAGACATACTTCAAAACTACGAGGAAGTGCTGAGCAGAAGCACAGAACATGCTGGACAATTCCTCTAGTGTCTGCAGGACAGGGGCATCACAGAGCTTGGCATACATCTTATGCCTCACAAGGAGAAATGGCCCTTGGCCATTGGCTCGGAGATACTCCTGACCCTGACTTCCCCTATCCTCCCCATAGCTGTGCCTGCGTGTACAGCATTTCTAACCAGGCCTCTCAGTGGGTGCTGAGGACCCTGTACAGTATGCAGCATGGTGAGCTTCCCTCCCCGTCCCACTGCTGAGGACACAGACTTGGCGAGAAAAAGGGATTTGCCTCCCTGGCATCGCCCAGGGCCCGACACCCTTGCTCTGCCTCCGGGCTGTGAATAACCCACCCATGTCCCTGTACTGGCACAGGCCTGGGATCTTCTGTCTTCCATTCTCCTGAGAAGCCTAGACCTTCAGGCTCCTGGAAGTCCCAGGATTCATCCCGGAACTGACCCAGTCGAGCCATAAGATGGATGTGGCTAATTTGTGCCTCGGCTCCTGGGACTCTGGCCTGGAGTCTTGGAATTCTAGGTCTTTTTCAAGGTTAATCTAGTTAATTAAGCCCGCTTGGAGGTAATCTACAGGAGCTTTGACCCTTCGAGCTTTCCTTATTGTGGTTGGAAGAAAACAGCAAAGCCCGAGAGAAGATTGGAGATTCTGTGGTGGAGAGTGTCACTTGGATGTGGGCACAGTCCTGTGCATTTTAGTAAAGACTGAATGAAAAACAAGACGAAAACCAAGAAAAGTTTCCTAAGATGATGTTCCCTCTGCCTTCCATTCATTGCCCAACAGATGTTCACCAAACATCAACTTGATGGTACATAACAAGAAAACAGAGGACCGGCCCATGCCACAGTCCCTCAAGGCACTTCAACATGGAAGCAGAGGAAATCTCTAAACAAGGGGACCAGGGGACCAAAGTGTAAGGGGCTGTTGTGCCCCACACCGGCACCCAAAGCAGCAGGTGAGATCCCTGAAGGGTGAATGGAAACTGGTCAGGGAAGCTGAGAGGGAAGAGCATAGGAGCAGAGAAACTTCTTATAACTCTACAGGATACAGCATGTTAGCATAGACAGAGGGGCAAGCATTGGGAAAGAGAAGAAGAGTCTTCCAGAGCCATGTGCATAGTGTTTTCTTCGGCTTTAATGTGCATGTGAGTCACGAGGAGATCCTGTCCTGGCGAAGGTTGATTCAGTGCAGCGGGGCTGGGGAGGGCTGGGGTGTTTACATCTTAATCCATCCCTGGTGCTGCTGTTCCTGGAAGAGTCAGGTTGCCGAATCTACATTTAGGCTTGATCCTAGGCTGACCTGCGTAGACAGGGCCAGTGGTTCTCAACCCGTGGGTCATGGCCCCTTTGGAGGCGACTTTTGCAGGGGTCGCCTAAGACAGCAGAGATCTCAGATATTTACATTGTGGTTCAAAACAGCAGCAAAATTGAAGTTATGAAGTAGCAATGAAAATAATGTTACGGTTGGGGGTCGGTCACCACAGCATGAGGGGACTGTGTTAAAGGTCACAGCATTAGGAACGTTGGGAGGTATTGAGACAGGCAGTCTTCCATCCTGCTTTCCTGAGACAGTGGGCGAATGGTTCAGGGCAGAGAGAGAGAGAGAGAGAGAGAGAGAGAGAGAGAGACAGAGAGACAGAGAGACAGAGAGACAGAGACAGAGAGACAGACAGAGAGACAGAGACAGAGATGGGCAGAGAGAGAAATGGGCAGACAGGTAGAGACAGAAAGAGACAGAGGCTCATAGATCAAGTGCAGGCTAATAAAACCAAAAGAATGAAACGTGGAAAAGCATCAGCTCAGAGTTTCTGGTCCAGCTCAGGCAAGCAGGTCAGTCTCTCACCTGGGCCTGGGTTTCGAATCCTCATTACAGAGCATACTTGTATGCGGGCCCTCATCCCCAACCCCAGTGAACTCCCAGCCCACTCACTCGTGCCTCTTTCCACAGGCTGGACTGCCGACTGCTGGTCTGCAGTGAGGGATCAAACTGCCGAGCAGGGGATTAGAGCTGATGGCTGGGCCTGCCTAGAAGGAACGGCTTCCCACTTGAATGTGTCATGGAATAGTTAGGGGACACTGTGAAAGCATTAGCTCAGGAGTCCCACTGACCTGGGTTCATGCTTCGATCCTGCCACTGTCTGTGGCTGTGGGCAAGAGTGTCATCTCTCTCTCTCCAGCCTAGGGCCTTTGCATCTGCCAGGATTGCAGCAGACCCAGGCTGTGGAGTCCTCCGAGGAGAGCAGCTGTTGATTATATAATGCACAGCCCCCATGGAGAGATCAGGCAAAGATGGGTCCCTTTAAGACAGGGTTCTCGCCAGTCCTAATACCGCGACCCTTTAACACAGTTCCTCGTACTGTGGTAACCACCAACCATAAAAATATTTTCACTGCTACTCCATAACTGTAATTTTGCTGCTGTTATGAATCGTAATGCAAATATCCGTGTTTTCCGATGGCCTTAGGTGACCCCGTGAAGGATGGTTGGTGACCCCTAGGTTGAGAGCCACTGCTCTAGGGGATCATCACGGCTGCTGCTGAGAGGAGGGATGGATTGAGCAGAGATAGCTCTCTTCGTGAGACCTTTTAAGCCTCAGAGGGAACCTGGGTTCAGCGTGGGACGAGACCTGGTACATGAGCTGGGAGAGAGAAAACTCCGGATAGGGTCTACCAAAACCCATTCGACTCTTCTCCATTTGGGACATAGTTATTGAGCGCCTACTGTATGCAATCTATGTTGTCAGCACGGGAGGCAGCTGGACACAAGAGCCGCTGATGTATGGAGCTTTCATTCATTCTGTCGAGGTGGCAGTAGAGTGCGGAGAACAGATAAAACCACTCGATAATCATAAAGAAGGTGATTATCAGATGGTGATGAGAGACGTGGAGAGAGGAAGTGGAACATAGGAGGCAGAGTGCTCCCAGGAGGGACCTGAAGTGCTCCTGGGAGAACATTGCAGTTTCAAATGAGCTAATCGGAGGTCACATTCTAGCAGAGGCTTGAAGGAGGTAAGAGAGTAAGCCCGGAGCATGCCTGGGAGAATGTAACAGGCAGTGGGCACAGCCAGTGCGAAGGTTCTGAGGTAGGAGCACATCAGAGGCTGTCGACCAGCAGTAAGGCAGAACTGAGCAAGTGGTGGGTGGTGGGGTGAACAGAGGGCAAACGGTGGGTGGAGCTAGAGAGAGGGAGGATGGTGGGCGGAGCTGGTTCTGTTCCTGCAACCATGCTTGGCAGAGTGCGGATTCTCAAGTCAAGACAGAATCAACTGGGTCTGCGCATGGATTGGATATGGGGCATGAAAGAGAGGTCAAGGGCTGTCTCTCACTGAGCTGGGAGGGTAGAGATCGGTGTGTGTGACTGGACCTATGGAGCTCAGTCTTAGAGACAACACTTTTTTATTAGGATCTATGAACGACGCACCACATTAGGTTTTGTTGTGGCATTTGTATACATGTCCATAATATATTTTGATTATGTTCACAGCCATCGCCGTCTCTCAACCTCCTGCCAGTTTGGCTGATCCTTTCCTCAACCAGGCCACTCCGGTGCTCTCATACCTTTTTATTGACTTCCTTTGGTGAGCCAGCGAGTCTCATCACGGTGTTACAGAAGCATGGGCCTCTTGCCAGGCACTACACCACTGAGGAAAAATATTTTTCCCTTCCCTGGCCGCTGCTAACTGCTTATAGATCCTCAGGGAGGGATGTGACTTGTGAGCCAGTCCCCCAAATGTTATTTTGAGATGCCAGTTAGATACCCACACTGGACTGGTCAGCAGGCAGCGGGAAATAGGAGCTTGGATGTCAGGCAACTCATAGGTACTGAGAAATGCATCTGAGAGATGCCGCATTCAGTACAGTAAAAGCGAGGATCTGGACCATCTGAAATTAAGGTGGAGCATCTGGCTAGACTTTGGTGGGGACTGGACAGGGAGGCAGCTCTGAGGTTGTCACAGAGGAATTTGGTGATAATAAAATGTCTCTGTAGGAGTGCTCCATCTGGATGGACCAGCTGGCTCCTAAGATATGCTCACAAAGCACAGAAAGGTCCAGTTCCCCCACTTAGATGCATACGTTCATTCATTCATTCAATCAATCATTCATTCATTTGTTAGCAATACATCCCCTCACTCTCATGCTAACCTTGTCATTTTACTTTCAGTAGACCCAGATATGAGTCCTTCCCTTAAGTTTAAAGTCCAACAGGAGAGACAGGGCCACACATATAATAAATCATCCCACATGGGAGGAAAAGATTCGAGAAAGGAGCTAACAGGGAGGAGAGATGTCAGTCTGCAGGAAGCAAAGCCAGGTGGGTGCAGGAGGTCGAGTCTGGTCCAGGAGGATGTTGAAGAAGCTAAGCAGGAGCTGTCAGATAATCTGCCTGCTTGCTCACCAGCCGGGTGGCCTGGCCCAGTCCCTTTCTGTCTGCTGAAAGTGCAGTCGCCTGGCAGAGCTGCCATGGGGAACAGGAGAGACAATATGTGCCCTGAGCTCAGATACCACCTGGCTCTTGGTGGCACTTTCAAGCTTGCCTCTGGGGACACACTCGTTGCTAATTCTGATGGCGTTCCCCCGGAGAGACAGAGGAGGAGAGGGAGGAAGGTTGGGATGCCCTTGGGGCCATGTTAAGAAACTTCATGCCGGGTTGGCTTTGGTGTCCACCAAGAAGAGTGTCTGGTTCAGCACCTGTCAATACCACATGCTCGTTCTTCAGTGTGTCCTGGCTTCTCCCATAATAATTCAAGGGTGGAATTGTCCTCTCTCTCAATCCAGGACTAACTACTGAGCTCCTGCAAGCGGAGGAATCCTGAGACACACACACACACACACACACACACACACACACACACACCACACACACACACACACACTCACATACACACACACTCGTGCGCACCCCCCCACATGCATGCACACATGTATATGCACATATACACATGCATACACACACACCCACATGCACACGCATGCACACATGTGTATGCACACAAACACATATGCACATGCATGCACACACACATGCACATGCATGGAGACACATGTATACATGCAGACGCATGCACATATACACACATGAACACATGTACATGGACACACACATGCATACAATGCCCACACACATGCATGAACATGCACACAGAGACACAAGCACATAAGTAAGCACATACATGTACACATATGTTGTGCATCCACCTCCCTACTCACACATATACACTAATGCTGCCCCAGACTACATGCAGTTGGGGACTCATGCACACATGCATGCGCACACACACAGACACACATATGCACATGTACACACATGAACACGTACATGGACACACACATGCACACAATGCCCACACACATGCATGCACATAAACACAGAGACATAAGACACACATGTACACATATGTCATGTATCCACCTCCCCACTCACACATATACACTAATGCTGCCCTAGACTACATGCAGTTGGGGACAACATTCTTAACAAGCAGAGGACGAGTAGCTGTAGAAATCTACAGAGAGGACAGAGTAGACAAGCCACAAATCTCGATGGCAGGCGGCAAGCAGGCAGCGAGCTCCGAGGTCTGGGCTCGTTAGTTTTAAAATAACACAGCAGAGAACCAAGATAAAGGATTTCCGTGGGAGAAGCTGTCAGATACTGCGTCTCACACCGGAGACACCAGAGGGGCCGCTGGTCCCTCTCCCTGGGTCATCTGTATCACTAGACCCCGTGTCAATGTTTGTCAGAGCCAGGCCAGCTCTGAGGACACTGGGCCCAAGCATGGTAAGCTTATGTAGTCTGTGGGGACAGTGATGGGGGCAGGGCACTCGGGGTCAGGGGCAAAGCTGAGCTCATCAGCTCTGCAATGCAGTGGGTGCCGCCGCTCAGTCAGACTCCCTGTTCTTCTTGAGCTGTCTTCTCTCACGTTGACCTGCCAACACCACACTTCTGTGCTGGGGTCACTCCCGCCATCCATCAGTCAGGCACACTCTGCTACTTGGATCTTATGTCTCTCATCTAAGACACAGACCCACGGCCCTTCTCTGCTGAATGCAAAGTGGCGATGAAGCCTGCTGTTGTCTGGAGCTGTCATCTCTGCCTTGCTTCTTCTTGTTGCTTGCGACTCATAGGAAATTATTAAACACTGTCAAACTTTAGTTTTCTCCTCTGGAGCTGGGACACGTTCAGATGTTAGGATTGCCGGCCTTCTAAGGGGGTGGTGAACTGCTTAAGAGGCTTCTGAACACTCAGTAAATGACTGAGGCGTGATTTTGTTGGTGGTGGTTCTGGGGATGGAGATGAGGATGGTGGTGGTGATAAGGGTGATGATAGTGGTGGTGATTATGGTGGTGACAGTGATGGTGGTGGTGGTTGTGATGATGATGGTGGTGGTGGTGGTGGTGGTGATGGTGGTGAGGGTGATGATGACCCTGAGAGTGGTGAGGATGCTGATACTGATGCTGATGCTGACAGTGATAATGATGGCAGGATGCATGGAGTGGCTGCTCCAAACCAACCTCACCAATCAGCAGAAAGCTTTCAGAAGATTCTACATGTGTATCCTGGGAACCAATCACCAGTGTGTTCTCAAATCACCTTTTCTCTTTCCCTCCCATTAGGCTTACCCCAATCCATCCTTTGTCTATACCACTCCTTCCTCCCTGTGGGAGAAAGGGAACCCTGGGGAAAGCTTTGCATGGCAGTAGCCATTTCTCAACTCCAGCTCAGGCATCTGGTCCTCTCACTCCTGGGAGTGGCTCCTCCACTCTGATTCTGACAATGCAGCTGCTGGCAAAGGTCTGTCCCTCCGTAGAGACGTTTTACCAGCCTTTTAAAAGTCAAACCCATTACCCGAGGATTGTGAGTTTATTAGGGAAGTTCATCTTTATTAGGTAGCCAGACTCACGATCACCTCTCACTGATTTTTATAGGCTCTCCTTGGCCCCAAAGGGACTTCAAAAATGTACGCACGTATGTGTACATGTGTGTATGTGTGTGTATGTGTACTGGGACACCTCAGGAAAGCTCCCTCCTCTACACATGTATCAACAGTCATCTCTTAAAGCTCCGTGGTTTCTCAACTGATAACAGGTAGGAATTTAACAGTCAGAAGCCATCCGGGCTTTGGGATCAAGCTGCCTGGAGCTTAAAGCTGGTCCTGCTGTTTTCAGTCTGTGATCTTGGATGAGCCCTCTCACGTCTCTGGCAACATGGGGATGATTACAGTATCTGTGAGGAGACACAGGCGGGAGCATCAGACCTTTCCTGGTGCAGTGAAGGCGCTCTGTCAGTGTTAGCTGTCACTGTGGTTGCAATTATTCATTGTTAATAGCTACCGGGGTGACTGGAGCCTTCTTGTCTTTGCTGGAGCTGCCCATTTCCTTGTCTAGACTGTGTTCTCTTTCCCTGGCTCTTCCAGGGGAGACCTCACTCACCCTTCTAGGCTCAGGGCAGCCATCTCCTGACTTCTCTCACGTTCCTCTTGCTCTGGAACAGCTGAGACCCCGGCAGCATCAGCTACCTATGCCTTACAAGGCCACCCCTGTATTCAACTCCCCATTACCATGTTTTAAAGATGGGGCTACTCATCGTCATGTGTTTAGATGCTTATAGCAAACACGCTTATTAGGCTGAGCACACTATCTTATTGTAATTATAATCACAAATACAATCTAAAGCAGCTTGTTAAATCCAATATGAAAAAGAAGCTCCACATGGCAAGGAGTCCCATGGCGCTCCTTTCCTGTTGATCTCTGAGACTGGTGTCTCACTTCCTGTTTGCCTGGACCAGTCTGGGGAGCCCGAGACACGTCGCTGTGACCTCTAAAGAGCCTTTCCAGTGCCGAGATCTTTGCGGATCTGGTTCTTCTCAGACTCTAAGTCACCAACATCTTTTTGCCCCTTTCTCAGTACATTTGGGGGTGACACAGTGAGTCACTGGTCTTCAAGCTGTCACCTCCAACTGCAGTGTCAGAGTGAACAGTCTCCATATCAAAAGAGAGCCTACTAAGGGACAACCAAGCATGCTATCAAGGCATCTAGAACCCACAATATCATTCAAATCCCCAAAGCTCTTGAGGGAAGCACTACAAGAGGCTCAGAAAGGTATAGCAACTTGCTTAAGGATCCACAGTTACCCTCCAGTAATCTCAGCATGCTGAAGGAACTATGGCTTGGAGCACTTGACTCCCAGACAGGGCACGGCCCCACAACCCAGATGGACGTCTCCACAGTGTCTGGAGTAATCACATCCATTTCTATGGGAGGTGGTCCCATCCTGGGACCACCTCCTTCCCCTCCTCCACTGGCTTCTGCTGGCTTCTCCTCAATTTTCTCGCCCAAGCCCAGCTCCCTGGCTGCTGGCTGCTTGGTCTATTGACCAAGTCATTCAATCAATCAGCCGGCAAGCCCTGACAGCTAAAAAAACACCCCGTCCACCAATTTTCCCTCCGGCGCCTTTCAGAGGTCCATGGAACCTCACTAATTTGGAATTTGCAATGATTTCTGACATAGACCCTACATTTCTCATTCTGGTTAAAGAAAAAAAAAAGTCTAGATGAAATGACATCGTGCAAACCCTTGTGGGCTCCCAAGAAAGTACCCAGCAGCCAAAGGGTCATGTTCCCACTTCTTTTCTCTTTGTCCCTCCCCCTGCTCACACCCCCTCTCACCTGTACATCGGGGTTTCGACTGACAGCGCTGCCATTATCCATGCTAATATCACCAGTAACCACAGTGGACACCCTTGCCGGGTGTGTGCTGCACACTTTGCTGAGCGTTTGGCATGGGTTTACTCTCCTCTGTCCTTGTCATCATGACTGCAGGCTAGCACAAGTGTCAACTGGGCTCAGGGGAGAAACTGAGTCAAGGGAGGATCCTGCTAATAGGTGGTAGATGGGATTCTAACCCAGAACTTAATCAACCCTTCTGCAGCCATGTCTCTTGGGATAGGCAGCCTTCAGACCCCATTAATACACCCCCGCCTTTGGGCTTTGTAGAACACCACACAGTAGGGCCACGTGTCTGCGTGGTCTTCTATGTCTGTGTATGGAAGTCACCAGAGTTAGAAGGACAGACGTCTGCCTTGAAGAGCACTGCTGATTACGAGGCACACAGAGTGGTAAGGAGTTTGAACAGCATCTCTAGGCTTCAATGCTGCTCAGGGACAGGGATGTTTTGCCCTTGGGGACCTGCCATCGATCCAGAGCAACTCTGCTCTGTGCTGCTGATCATGTTGGGAAATAGACAGCTAGGTTGGTATGTGAAGCCCTGCACACTCCTCTCCCACAAAAAGACCCCGTGACATCTTTTGGCCTACTTCCAGAGTAGAGCTCCCTCTATGGGTATGCGGTGAGGCCTCCTTCTAGTGTGAACGGAAACATGGCCACACTACACAGGCCTTGAATGTATGCTTTGAGTCGGGAAGGCTGGCCTGTTTTGAAGAACTCATGATACTGCTTCCCCCAGCAATGGCCTATCTGACTGCTAGGGGTAGATAGAGCTGTGGTTTTCTCTACAGACATTCTGCAGTCTGAGGAGAGTGGACTGAGAGCAGAGTCAGGGCACGGCAAGAGGAACTTGCCCAACTGCACAGCTCTGAGCCTGAGCGTGACCTCCTCCTCAGGCGCTGAACATTGCAAGTAGCCGAGAATGCTCGCACGTTCATGTGCGTGCACCAGAGATTTGGAGCCCAGTCCTAAAGGGTTTCAATATCTAGGTACTGACCATATAACCCATCGTTCAAAGCAAACGGGGCGTTGGTAGTCAAAACTCAGGGGTGCCACCATTTGTGACTCTCTGCTCTGATTACGGAAGCAGGCTCTTTCCCATCTCTCCTCCAAGGCCCCACCCTCTCTTGTCCCCTGTCCTTGCTTCCTGCTTCCGGCTCACTCCGTTTCTCAACTGGACAGATGGTGCCCTGGGATTCACCTCTGACCCTGTCCAGTCCCAACTCTGTGCAGACAGCAGGGCTGCCCTTGCAACTGGGACGTTTACTTTGGCAGAGCCCAGAGAAACAACCCGGAAGGCTCTCAGCAAGGCACCACACCGGAAGCCTTGGAGGACTAGCCTCACACTGCTCCAGGCTCAGGCGTTTTTCATTTACTGTGTTCAGACCACCTCGAAGGCTCCCCGAGCCCTGAACAGACCCTGCTCTTGGTTGGCTTTCTCCTGTCACATGCAGCACACTGTGGAATTCAAGGGTGTGGTCCAGAGCCAGACTGCGGTATTCAAAACTGAGCCCAACACTCTCCAGTAATGACTGGCTTCAGCTCTCTGAGCTTCACCCCTCAACCGCGACGGATAGTACTGTCTGCCTTCTAGGGCTATGGGCAAGAATAGGCTAATATATGCACAGCTCTGGGGGACAGCTCTGGGAACAAGGCATGTGCTCTGTGTCAAATTATTTTAAATGATCCTTCTTCAGTTGAGTCACTTAATGTTTTGGTCACATCTTGCTTAAGACACCTCCTCCGGAAAGCCTTCCCTGATTACCGGGAACGCTTGTATCACTTGGTTCTTTGCGGTCATCATCCCCCTTCTGTTTTACTTGTCTGTTTAATTCTTGTTTCCCCCAGCAGGATGGACCGCATGGAAGACGAGTCTGAGATGCTCTCATATCTAGGAGAGTGCTGGGCTCCTGACGGGTCTTCAGAAAGCATTCGCTGAGTAAAAGGACTGATCAGAAAGGCAGCCCCATCAAGAGAACAAGGTACAGGTGACAGCGTGGAGTCATGGCAGGGTATATTGCTCAATAGTGCCACAGAGGCAGCTTGGGATCGTCCCCCGGGTTCTAGGACACGGCCATTTGGAACAGATGTTTCCACATGACGGGTATATGCCAAGAGGGAGAGAATCCCGCACACACAGACAGAATGGGACTCTCCCCCAGTTCTCTTGCTGCTCCTATGCAGACACTCCCCTGCCTCCCACTATCAAGAAGTCATAGCTCCTCAGCCCCAGGTGCAGAGGGCAAACCAGGCATCCCCGTTTAATGTCCAAGAGTCTTGCTCACACCACCTTCCCTTCCCACCTTCCCTCCCCGTGTGTCCTCCACCAAGCCGGTTCTGAACTCACAGGCTCGCATCCCGGCTTTGTTGTGTACTGACTATACGACCTTGGGCAATCTCAGTGCTCTCTGCCTTGACTTTTGGGACGATGCCAATTTCTCTGGTAGTGCTAATTCTATGAGCTAATAGGTAGCCCTGTTATGTGAGTCAGGGCGAGTCTTGGCAAAGCTTTTCAACACCTTTGAACGGCAACTATTGCAAGCCCCGCCCCTCCACCCCCTTGCAAGCCCCGCCTCCCCACCGCGCCCCGCTCTGCCTCTCCCTCATGTCTCTGTGTGGTCCAGGCCTGGCCGCTTAGGTTCTTGTGTGTCTCTAGATGCTTCAACCGTTCCTATCTTATCTAGCTCTGGCCGAAGACAGGGGGATACCTTATGGCACGCCAAGCAGCTGTACCTTCAGCTCAGCTCTACGCAGTCTGGATTACAGAATCATCATCTAACTGATGCAATGCCTCTGGTCATCTTAGCTATGGGGCTGTTCCTTTTTATTTAGCCTTAGAGGTAAGGACAGAGGGGCAGCTTGTCTGTGACAAGATGCTCTATAGGGAAGTGGAAGAGTCAGGGACAACATCCGGTTACCACCACAGAGACAACCAAGGCTCACTCTCCAGAGGAACCCCCGGGCCAGCATAGCCCACGCTCACAAAGTCTCTTCGCCCATGAGTGAAGAGGCCGGGTTTGGATTCATCAGCTCACATTAGTTGTGAGTGGACGGGTGCTCCAAAGGGACATTAACCCTGCCGTTTTGTGGCCAGGCAGCCAACCCTCAGCGGCTAGAGGAAATGCTCAGGGGAGACCACTGGTCTCCTCTACTGGAAACCAGGCTGACCCGCTCAGAAGTGTCTGTGGAGGGGATGTATAAAAAGTGACAGCACCAGATACTGGGGATGCGTCTGAGCGTAGAATAGAGTTGGGGAGGGGGCTGCGGTGTGTGTCTGTGCCCCCGGAAATACAACCATAGGCAAACAGCTGGCTTGCCCAGAGCTTTTGCCAGTGGATCCTAAAGTCTGGCTGCAAACTTCACCCGGCTTATCAGACCTTCTGCTTCCTCATCTTTGTCCCAGCTTTCTCCTGGTGCTGGCCTCTATCCTAATACACGTTCTTGGGTTAGAAAGAGCAATCAAGAGGCTAAGACCATCCAGGTCCATGTTAGTCAGAGTCCAATGTTATGGCAAAGGTCTGATGCAATGACCGTATGAAGAGGGCGGGGCTGTATATAGGGTGAGAGCTTCAATCCATGATCTATTGGCTCTGCTGTGGGAAGAGAGTGTACCAGAGCAAAGCTGCCCCTCTCGTGGCCAGGATGGCAAAGTGAGAGGTGGAGGCAAAAACTGATGCTCCCTCCTCCCCAAGAGCCTGTACCCAATGACCTAAAGGCTCATGAAGCTCTGGCTTTTAAAGACCCTACCGCCTCTCAGACTTCCAAGTCTGAAGATCAATCCTGTCATGTATGGGCCTTTGGGGAGACACTTCAGATTTAGAGGAAGATTAGACCTGTTTTCTTGTAAGGCCCAGAGAAGGGATGTCACTGGTTCTGCTTCACACAGGCAAGACACACAGAACATGGTCCCAGCCCAGTCTGCTCAGCACTCCCTTGGAAACTCTGCTCACTCCTCCACTTTCTTCCTCTGGCTGGAAGACAGAGACGTCCAGCTAGATGCTGGAGCAAGACTGGCAATCAGTAAAGCCTTCAACCCTCCATGGCCTCAGGCTGAATCACCAAGTCACGCTGGCTCAGCTCTGTGTTTAAAATGCATCCTTCTGCCCTGGAACAGTTTCATGGAAAAACTGGATTTTGTCTTTTGTTGTCATTTAAAAGAAGGGAGAAAAATCACCAGAGAGTAGCCCATTTAAGAAAAACCAGTCAAATGTGTTCAGCGATGGCCCCTACAGCAGGAACACATTTCTCCAGATTACCCAAGTGGAAAGGAGGCTGAGGCTGGGGGAGAGGCCAGGAGACTAGGACAGTAGCAAAATTATCCACTACGGAGGGCTCGCATTGCAGTGGAAGAGGAGGGCAGAGGTCGCATGTGACACAGTGCCTTGGTAAAGGGGGCTCAGCTAGTGTCCCACGGAGCTACAGCTGCTCATTGCCGGTGGTCCTGTGTAATCATGCGGCTGATCCTGAGACCCGCCCGTCAGTCTCCTGGGAAGCAGTGGTCCTGACAGAGTGACTCAGCAGTCTATGATGTGGTGGTCCACCATAGTCGATTGTAAGCGTCATCATGGGGTGGCTAGTGATGATTATTAGTCTGAAAGCTAGAAGGGTTTCTCGTAAAGATAATCAGAGAAGTAAACGTTATCTTCTCCGTTATCCTACGGTAGGGTTACCCTACCGTAACCTTAGGTACAGTCACCCATCATATTCTCTGTTAAACTTCTCAGACAAACTCAATGCTTTCTCCAGAATATATCCAAGGACCAATTGTGCTCTTCCAATTCTACACAGATCCCAGTCTGGCCCCTGGTTCGGTCCCAGCCCCCACCTCCTCTCATTCATGTCATCGCCAGAGCCTCCTAAGACACGCCTCCTTCCAGGTCTCCCCGCTTTGTCCTCCAGCAATCGGCAATATGCAATCGGCTCTGGCCAAGTAGTCAAAGGGAGCCCACTGAATGTTGCTGCGGATCCTGACACTTCTCTTTTACAGACATCTTCGGTGAGGACTTTCCTAAGCATAGTTAACCACAGGGCCCGTGGGTCTGGCCTGTTACTGCTCGGACTGGACGTCGTATTTCTTTGCTTTGTCCCCCTCTCGTTGCCTCTTGGCTCTTCCCGGATGTGGACACTCAATTCTTGCCTCAGGACCATTGCACGTGCTGTTCCTGATGCTGGAGCTACCCCAGCAGTTGTCTGACGTCACCCCTCCAGTTCTGCAGGCCTCTGCACTGAGTCACATCTCATCCTGACAGTGTTAGGTAAACTCTGTTTGCAATCATGCCCGAGGAGGTCAGTTTCCTCCTGCCCATCCCCCACTGGCAGCGCTTCCCAAGCGGCCATCCAGACACCTGCATATTTGTGGTCTGTGTCATGCCTTTCCCTGCCCCTTGATGAATTTAAGTTTCTCAAGGGCCTGGGTGTTGCCAGTTTGGTTCGCAGCTCTTTCCTGGCCCCTTGCTGAGCGCCCAGTCTCAATGACTGAGTGCCTGTTCTTTGAATGACTTGACGAATGCATAAAAAATGGATGGTAAAATAATATGTGATTATTCAAGGTACCTCTTGTAGCAGCTCCTTGCCCATGGATGGATTTTGCCATGCTTTCCTCCATGGGAAAGAAAGCCAGGAGGTTAGCTTGTGTGCTGAGAATGTTCACACTGTGTGACCTTGGCCTTACGCAGGGGTCTTCATGTTGAGTGTGAACAGCGTCTGTTACGCCGAATTCAGGCTCTTGAAGAAAGGTGGACTAGAGTAACACCAACGAGCGGGTCCACAGCAGCACAGGCCTTCTAATTGCTGTGTGGCTCCAAAGGAGTTGCCTGCCCTCTCTGAGACGCCCGAGGAACAAGGCGACAGTCATTGCACCCGGGGTGATTTGGGCTCAGGCCCTTGACTGAGAGAATTCGTCTCAATATGGAAAGAAGCAGCCACGGGCAGGAGGGAAGACACACCTTTGTAAAAGCTTCAGAACTAATGGGAGACTTAAGGCCTGGCTGTCAGCTCCGGTTCCCCCTGATGATAACAGCCACTCACATCTGGAGAAGTAAATGAATTACAGAGGCATGGGATTATTAGCAGCTGAGACCTTTAGTGATTTGGATTCCAGGGTTGTTGTAAACATGCACATGCCTCATTCAATCTTGACTAGGATGCAGCTCGGACACATTTTCTCAGTAATTTCAGAAGCACAGAGTGGCTATGTAATTTACCCAAGGTAACACAGCAGTACCAAATTTCAAAGATCTAAAACTTGCTGCTTCTCCTTCCCCTCTTTCTACCCCAAAGTCCAAACCTTCTGCTTCCTGGTGTCCAGACACTCTGTGCCCCAGCTAACAAAGTTTAGGCTTGGGACGGAACACCATGTTTCATAGGAGCCCCCCCTCCCATCTCTAAGTATTAATGTTCTCACAGCAGAGTCAGAAAGGGGGCTCTGCATAGCTGAACTTGGCTTGATTAAACCAAGGAGAAAAATCAATTATTTTTAAATAAAGAGAGGAGATTGGAAATCAGGTACAATGCCTTCTTAATTACGGCACCTAATCACTGGCTGAAAAAAAATAGCTAGAGTGTTTCATCTCATACGCAGCCTCGTGCATTTGTGAGGACGAGTTCCTAATGAGATCACATTACTCCACTTGACTAGTAATTGACTAGGCGATCCTGACCACTTCCTTAGCAGACATGATCAGGCATAATATCCAGGACTTTCTCAGGACGTGACAACATGGGGCACTTTGGTGTAAAACAGCAGTCCACCCCCCCACACCCCCCAAGATCCCACTATGTTGCACGAGCCACAGTTCTCCTGGCTGTGAACGTGACCAGTGGGCAGGGCTGAGTGTGCTGCAGCAAGCAGGCTGGCGTAATTAGATGGCTTTTTCTCTCTACAGTTCAGAGTCACTACAAACACAGGAGGCTGGGGAAGATCACCAGCAATCAGCGATCAAATGGCCCAAAGAGATTGTTCCAAGTCTCCTCGACTTCTCTCCTCTGATGGAGTAGGGCTTTCTAATTGGCCCTTCTGTCTCTCCTGTCTCGCCCTTCTAATCTTTTGCCTTCTTGGCAGCTAGGTTCACGCTTGTAGACCACTTTTAGGTGAGTCACTACCTTGATTAAAACCCTTTGGCTTCCTCTTGAGACTTGAGCCACCCAGGCACCCTGCCATGGTGGGAGAGGGCAGACATGATCTGGTTTCGGCCATCCGTCTCTCTCTTTCATCCTGCTCCCAAAGTCCTTGTTCTGAGTGTCTCTCTTGCTCTACCCGGGGCATCCTTCCTTCCCACTAACTCCTGTAACGCGTCCCTGGACCACTCCTCACCTGGCCGGCCCTCCAGGCCTCTACGTTTTCAGAGTAGCTGATTTCTCCCGCATTGCCTAGCGTCGTTGGAACAGACATTGTCTGTGAGCTTTGGGAAGGACTGGAGCCAACTCTGCTGATCTGTTCTGTCCTCAGCACCTAGCACACTGTCAGCCTCAGAGCACACAATCCTTTGGGTGAGTGAGCTAGATTTGACAGTGATGCTTGTTGCTTGTGAGCACCCGAGTGGCTTGAAGCCTCTTCCTAGGCACTGCCATCTTCCTGGCCTCCTTGATTACAAACACCTTTGCTAAGGTTCACAGGCTTCTTGTTCTTTTGTTTGTTTGTTTGTTTGGTTGATTGGTTTTTTTGTTGTTTTTTGTTTTTGTTTTTTTTCAAGACAGGGTTTCTCTGTGTAGCCCTGGCTGTCCTGGAACTCACTCTGTAGCCCAGGCTGGCCTAGAACCCAGAAATCCACCTGCCTCTGCCTCCCAAGTACTGGGATTAAAGGTGTGCGCCACCACTGCCTGGCAGTGTTCTTGTTCTTATAGCCCTTGGAGGATATGTGCAGAGGTGAACAGAACTCTTGATTAAAAAAAAAAAAAAAAGACATCCCTGGTCCAGTTGCCCAGTTGCTAGCCATTCAGTCACGCATGCAATGCCAGGCTTGAGTACTGGAAGCCAAGGCCTGTTCCTCTGCAGGTGCCCAACTGTGATACTCAACATTCTAGAGCACAGGGGTATTCAACAGTTCTGTTTCCAATGGAGAAGACAAAGGTGTAGACAGATGCCATGACTTTCCCAAGGCCTCAAAAGATGGTGCTCAGTTGATAAGTGAATAGGGCACATCTCACCTGGCTCCCGTCAAGATGCCCGTACCTTCGGGGAGAGGCGGATCTTCAGAAGTATCAAATAATCTGGACCCAATAGAATTGTCCCTCAGTTCCAATGCCTCTGGGCCTGAGCAAGGTATGGGGTTGTGGGATAGCATGATGTAGAATGAGCCTCTGAGAGGACAGGCTAGCCCAAGAGGAGAAGGTCTAGAGATGACAGGTCTTACAGGTGGGTGCAGTGCTAAAGCTGCCCCCTTCAAAGTGTTTGGGAGAGAGAAATTTCTCCCCAAATCCTTTTACCATCTATAGATGGTATAGACTTGTGGAAGTCTGAGAACTGAGTGAATCATGGAATCTGCTCATTCATTGATCAAAATGATTGTTTATGAAGGAATATTGATGGGATACTTAACTATGGGCCAGGCGATGAGCTAAGGGATTTACAAGCATTTCCTTACTTAATACCTAGCCCTTAAAGTTAAGTTGATTTAGAAATATTAAGAATAATTATCCCCATGGTATAGATGCAGAACCAGGAGTTAGAAAAATAACCTGCCTGGGTAGTTATAATTAACCAATAATGAGAATACTTGACATTTGTGGGTCATTTATTACGGTCTTGGCACTCTGCTAACATAATATGTCAAATTTAATCTTCACAGTGAAGTTATAGGGTAGGTGTCATTAATATCCAATTTCACATGTGATGGGGATTGGCACTCAGAAAGGTTAAGTGAGTTGACGGGGATGGCAGCTCAGGTCTTGATGGAGCCTGATTCTTAGCTCAAGTCTGTCAAATACTAAGTCTGGTGTCTTCACTCACAATCGCCTGCATCGGAGTCTAGGACATGGGATCAGGGCTCCACACCACGGCCCGGAATCCGAGGGCATACCCAATGAATGTATATCTTACATGGAATTATTGGATTCATTAATGCTTGGGAGGTGGGATCCCGGAACACTCGAGGGCTGTAAACCAAAGCAGCAAAGACATTTTCCGATGCCCGCCTGTACTCCAGCAGATGTGTTTATGCAAGTTGGTTTGATTGCAGGTACTAAAAATACCCCACCCCTTTCAAATTTAGGAATCCTCAATATTTCCTCGAGTCATACCAAAAGGCAGTTAAGAAAACCAAAGCCCTTAATTCAGTCCTAAACCCTAGTGCTTTCAACAAGTTATTAGTACTGGTGTCGGAGTCCTGGAGTTTGTTATCAAGAACGATAGAGGCAAATCGCAGAGGCATTTTCTCTGATTGCAGATTCTCTGTGCCTTGGCCTCACCGTTTCATCACAGCCATCTCTCCGAATTAGCAAGGCGCAGCTGTAACCTTCCATTTCCTCAGGGTGGCTGGAAACCAGACTTCAACACCACCACCACCAAATAAACCTCCATCCCGGGTAGCCAGCCTCCCCCACCCCCAACTCTGTGTATGCTTTCTATCTTGAGTAGGACTTTCAGAACTCAAAGCTTCAGAGATTTAATTCACAGATGATGGAACTGATGGACAAAGGGTGTGAGGGGCAGGCATGGGCGTGGCATGGGCGGGGCAGGGACTCAGTAGACATCTGCCTTTCAGAGGCAGGGCCAGGCTCTTCCCAGAATCTTTGCCACCCACTCGCCTGTGACCTCAGGCGAATGAATAGACCTCTTAGAGCCCACGTTCTCACCTATACAATGGAGTTAAAACACTGCCCAGTTGCAAGAGCTACTGGAAGATGAAAGGAAGTGATTCATGGAAAGTGCTAAGCACAATAAATGGGAGTTATCATTGCATTACCACCATCAATGCCAGTCACCCACCATTATCACCTTAACCATTGCTACATTGCCATCCTCCTCCTCCTCCTCCTCCTCCTCCTCCTCCTCCTCCTCCTCCTCCTCTTCCTCCTCCTCCTCCTCCTCCTCTTCCTCCTCCTCCTCCTCCTCCTTCTCCTCCTCCTCCTCTTCCTCCTCATCCTCCTCCTCAACATCATCATCACCATCATCATCATCACCACCATCCTCCTCACCATCATCCTTATCATCATCATCACCATCCTCAGCACCATCATCCTCATACTTATCACCATTACCACCACTGTCATCATCACTAAGAAATCACCATCATCAGCATCAGCATCAGAGAGGTCTTATGACAAGCTGGTGAAAAAGTTATTTGGGAGGGAAAAAGTTTTGTTCTACAGCTTACCTTTTTCTAGTAAGGAAAAAAAAAGATATCCGCCAAATAGTAGGTGCCCAATAAATATTTGTAAAATGTTCCGTGAATAAATAATAAATATCCAGAAGGATTAACCTCATTTGAGATTTTGACTCGTTTGCTACTTGTTTCAATGAGTGCCCAGGGGTGGTGACTCTGTGTTCACCCTCCCCATGACCTGCAGAGCTCCGCAGAGGGGCCGCTCTCCGTGTCTGCTCCTCTAGAAAGACTCACTCCAGAGTTTCCTCCCGAGTCTTCCCTCCCATTTCCTTAGAGACAATTCTCTTTTCCATCTTCTCTGTGTGCTCCGTATCCTCATGGGCTCCTGTTTAACATTGTGGGGTCACAGGGCAAGCGCCAAGCCCTTCTTACAATTGCTGCTATTTGCCTTGAAGGACAGCATCCGTTTGCCTTTTTACAGAAAATCCTCTAGAGCCACAGGGTTGTGTAAGAGCCAGAGGAATGGTTGTTGTTTTTTTTTTTTAAATGTCATTGTCCAGGCCCCAAATCACATAAATGGAGCTAACTTCTAGATCAAGGGTTCAGTCACTCCTTTTTCTTAGCAGCCATTTCTAATATATGGCCAGGGATATAACCACTGCCTTAGGCCATTTAAATTATATGATATATATAAAAATATGGTATACATAAATATGATATACACAAATATATAATATATTTCACATATAATTTATATTTATTAGAAAATAAACTATATAATTATATACTATATATTATATATATGTATTCCTATATATCACATGCATACAAGTCTCTAGCCCACTGAACTGGAAGTCCATAGGTTCAGGTCAGGAATTTATCTATTCATCTGCAGTGCCATTGTAAGATGAACAGACCCCCAATAAATGTTTATGGAATCAGATTGAAATGACCTTTTAAAGCAAACACCATGACCCTCATTGATCTTCAAAGATGGAGCCTTTGATCTTTTTAACCTCTCAGCACAGGTGAGAGTAACATCTGTTTCTAGGAGCTATTTTTGGTAGCCTTGAGAAGAATTCCAGAAAGGACGACATGTCCGTTTAATAGACATATATATACGTGTGTGTGTGTGTGTGTGTGTGTGTGTGTGTGTGTGTGATCACAGCCCACCCTGGCTTCTCGGGTTGCTAAGACCTATGGCTGGTGGTTGAAGTGAGGACAAGCACGAAGCACTATTGATTGATTTGAGAGATTTTAAACAGCACCCAAGCTGTCATATGCTCACCTCTGTCACGGGCTACATCAGCAGTGCTGGGGCTAATAACAAACCCAGATTTTGTGCTGGGCACTTGTGGAGACAACTCCATGTATTCCTTCCATTAAGCCAATGGAAACCCCAGTAGGTGTGTGTGATGAATAGGGTTTCCAGGGAAGAGAGTGGCCTTGCCTGAGCAAGATCACACAGCTAGGAGGGGTGATGCCTGGGTCAGATCTGACGGTGACAACAAAATCTTTCACAGATGTCACCGAACTCCCCTATTTTTCAAAAACAAATTTTTGTTCTTTCTGTTTTGTTTTGTTTGTTTTTTGAGACGGTTTCTCTGTGTTTGTTGTTGTTGTTGTTTGTTTGTTTAGAATATCCATTCTGTCTTTTTCTGTGTGTCTGGCTGACATGATGCACCTGCTTCTTTATCATCCACTGGCCTACACCATCACTACAGATGGCCAAGTTGGCTGCTCACCTATCGACCCTTTCTTTCTTCTTGGCTCTTTTCAAATGCGATAAGTGTTGCCCACCAGGCCTCTGCCTAAGTTAGATTCAGATCTGAACTTTGAAGAATGCTTTGGACAAAGTCTCGAGACAGCTCAGACTCAACTGTAACGGGTCACAAATAGTGGTTGCTTCAGGGAACAACAGGCGACCGATGCAGGTCAAGCACCTGGGACCTAAGGGGCCTCAGAGTGTGCAAGCACATGACAGTAACAGTCCTTATTCTGTCTTGGAGATGTCCTGGCTGCCCACAGGCCAGCCATCGCCTGCCACTGGAGCAGACTGGATGCCCGGCAAGATCTGGAGGTGCCCAATGTCTCTGTTCAATTACCTCCATCTGTGGGTAAAACAGCCCCTGTGTAATGGACTGATTAATCTCCTTATCTCGTGGAGCACACAGTGTAATTACATCAGAGAATTCAGATCCCCAAGCGCAACATCAATCAAATCAGAGAGAACAGCTCCCCAACTCCTTCCCCAGCCAGCCAGCAGCTTGGGGGAAAAAATAAATCTTCCCTCCCGCTTTGATCCTCCTTCCCTCAAAGAAGAGACCTGGACTGATGATGCTGTGCAAATAAGTGGCTGTTTGAGAAGCAGGTAAGGAGAGAAGGTGAGTGAGGTCTATTTTTAGCCATCGCTGACATTTGGTGACAGCTGCCACTCTGTAATCAAATAAACCTGGGTGTTGCTCGAGTTTGGATCGAAGGCATGGGAAGAACAGAACCCTGTTTTTTAAAGGGTGGTTAAAGCGAGCACTAAGGACCAAGTTTGGGGTCACCTCTCACAGAACTCTTACAGCTCTTTCTATGAAGGTGTCACCTCCACTCTCTTTACAAGTCTGACAGGAAAGCTCTATCACTGGCACCCATTCTGCAGATTAAAACACTGAGGTTTACAGCAGTCAAAGCTTCCCAGTGAGCACCACGGGATCGAATGCTGACGAGTCTGACCCTGCACCCCAGGCTTCCAAGACTCTATTTGACTTGGAGGCCTCAAGAGCTGGGTTTATACAAGAGGACAGCTGCGTCTTCCAACCTCTCTCTGGGAATAAGTGATCAGCCACAGCCATCCACTAACTTCTCACTACGACTCAGTCGTCTGCTCACCCAGTGATTTCTGAGTGTCTGCTGGGCCTAGGTTGCTCCTGAGATGCCAGGAAAGGAAGGCTCTGAGTCTGTTCCTAAGAGTGATGGGGTGGACGCAGACAAGACCAGCTCTGGAAAGTAGTCACCATGGCAACTACATAGATGAAACTCGTGCCCGAACGCGGTATGCCAAGAGGGCAGACATTAGAAGATGTGATTCTCTTCTCATCAAGTTCCGAACCAGGAGAATCCAGCTTACCATGGAAAATTCTCAGGACGCTAGCTTGTTACCTCCCAGGGCTGACAGCAGACCGAGGAAAGACCACAGGGAATTCTCTGGAATGGTGAATATATTTTTTGTCACTCAGAGTGTTGTTTTCAGGGTGTCTGTATGTATTTGGGAGGTAATTAGATATGTGCATCTCACTGAATAAAAACTCTTTCTGAAAGACTTTGGGCAACTATGAGAAAACAAATGGAGCTTACATCTGTAGCAGCTACGTATTGTGTGCCTACTGAGCATGGTGTTTACACACAGATAAACTTCATTTGCATAAAAGCATTAGTGAGATGAGAAGGAGGTGAAGCCAAGATTACAAAACCGGGTGGAGTCAAAACTGGGATTCCAACCCAGGACTGTGTGTCCAACAATGAGAGAAGCCTGTGTCCCAGCCCACTGCTCTAACCAGTATCATCTGCTTTCCTTCTCACACGGTGAACCATCTTTATCTAACCCTCCATTTCTTAACTAACATTTGGAATTCTGTATAGTAATTTCCTCTGAGTTAAAAACGTTCCATCTTAGAAGGAAGCTAATTAAGACACGGGATGTTCAGAGGTTAGGTGAATATGTCCTATCCTTCCTGGAAGTTGAAACATTTCATCCTCAAAGAAGCCCATTAAGCTTATGAAGTAAACAACTCAAAGGCTTCAGGAAGTTCCTGAAACTGAGTAGATTCACTAGGCCCCTCCCTTCCCAAGAAAATGCAAGCAATAATGACTCTCTGACAAGCTGAGCTGCCTGGATGAGGCAGAGACAAATCAAGGTGCCTGGAGGAGGCTCAGACCAAATGATTTACCTGCAAAAGACACTTTCCAAC
Source organism: Montemys delectorum (assembly GCA_019843815.1). Taxonomy (NCBI): domain Eukaryota; kingdom Metazoa; phylum Chordata; class Mammalia; order Rodentia; family Muridae; genus Montemys; species Montemys delectorum. The sequence goes on along the minus strand of JADRCD010204117.1, from coordinate 35,795 downwards.
CTGTCAAGCTGTCTGCAGGCTGTGCAGTGTGCTCCAGGACTTTGGCGTTGATGAGCTATCACCCAGGCTGGTCTGAGATTTGGGTGATGCAGCTGTCTTTTGAGTCATTTCTGCTCCTTAATAAGTAACCCCTCACCCATATTCCCAAAGCAATTCCAAAAACCTCATTGGTTCACCAACTGGACTTTGTTAGTGTTTTTACTTTGATCTAGTGGGTCTCTTTTCTGGGTTATTCACAGCTCCCCAGGAATAATGTCACAGATAGTCACTAGGCAAGTTTCAGGGGCTTACGATAAAAACACACTACAAAGGATTCCATGCTTGGAGAAGAAATGTGTGTGTGGTTGATCCGTCACACCACAGCATGATGTGATCTATCCTGGAGGCTCCCAGGCCTGGGGATGACACTTGCAAGTCTCCTCACAGAAGTGCTAGCCAAGCACTCTACAGCATGGGCTCATAGCCCATTCCATGCCCGCTGCAGTATCTCCTGCCTCTGTTTCACCTGGGAAGCTCTAACACAAAGACATCGTGAGCTTTGACATGGCTGAACTCAGGGTGATGTATGCAGTAAGATGCTTTCAAGATGCTCCGCTCAATCTCTCTTGTTCCCATTCTAGGCACGAGAGAGGTACAGGATGAGTCTAGTCTGACTCTCCTGGGGTAGTGGAAGGTACTGGAAGAGTATAGATATAAGCATCCATCTTTGCTTTTAGGAATCTGGAAAATGGGATTCACCACGATGATTCGGGGAATGATATCTAAATGTGACCCAGGATGTATCGTCACCTTTGAAGTCCTTGTCTTTGCCCATCTGTAGATGCAATGATCGCCCGCACCTCCCCACACAAAACAACGTGGGAGAGTTCTGCTTGAGGCAGGGCATGGCCATGCGGGAAGCTGAACACTTACGTTTCTTATTCCTCGTGTGAGCTCTGAGATGGGTCCTCAGAACCGTTAGGAGATTGGAGACACAGATGGACCCCAGGACTCCCCAGCTCTGAAATCCAAGGGATGGCTAAGTCAGGCTGAGTCTGATTTGTTCCTAACCAGTCCCTCCTGCTTACAACAGTGCGAAGCCCAATAGATAGATGTTGAGCAGGCAGGTGTTGGCAGTCAATTAATTTAGGAAGCAGACAAATAGTTTCTCTCCTGTGTGAAGAAGCTTTTAGAAGGATTGTACCTGAAGATCCATTCTGCGTATGCTGCAGCAGGCTTCTCAAAAACTCCGTCTCATTGGAAAGATTTACTACTTAGACACCATGCCCCCAGCCCCCCAGAACTTCTAAGTTTTGACAAGAGCCAAGATTGAAGATGGGGGTGTTTGGGGTGGGGTGTGCACTTCTCTTTCCAGGCAGCTATTTTATAAGCTACATCTGGGGGTGCCTCTCCTGATTTACCTCGGTCCCTGCCTGGTTCTTTTCATTGGCTTGTGGAATCTCTATAACCATGCTAAGGGTAAGTTTTGTGATTCTTTGGTTTAAAGGTCAATTTCTTCTCTTGTTCATATAAAGTATGGAAATGTACAGAGTTAGCCTTGACTAGGTCTGCTCTTGACTATGACTTAAATGGTCTGAGAAACATGGGCAGCCTTATAAATGTAGGCACCATAGAAGAAATTAACCGACTTCCATGCAGATGATGCAGGAATATGTGATCTGTCACTGTTCTGTGCCACTAGCTGGGGACCAAGAGGAGATATGAATCTCATTGGCTAGGGATGTGATCCGAGAACTATCATCCAAGTTAGCGCCCCAGATCATCTTGTACACAGGAAACATGTTGCCAACCATCAGAGAGCTCTTTATTCCCAGGTCCCCAAATGTCAGCTGAGCCCTGCTCAAGTTTAGAGGGCACTACGAGACTGCCATTGTGCCCTCAGCTACTGAATATTTTTAATCATCTAAGCTCATTTTCCCTACGTGTGTCTGTGGCTCAAGCAGTCTGGGCTACTTCAGAACCAGAGAAGAAAGGCCTTCCTCTCAATACTGATTCCTCAGCTCCATCGTGCTCTTGTGTAAACCACAGACGCCCCAAATTCCAAGTTATCCGGTGCTGTGAAGAAAGGTATGGACATACCCTTAGTGAAAGAAATTCTGAGCTAAAGAGAGCATCCTGGCAGAGGGTTATGGAGTGCGTGAGCGCGTGCGTAAGTGCATGCGTGTATTGCATCCATGCGTGCGGGCCAGCGAGTGTATGTGCGGCGTGAGTACGAGCATGCGTGCTCGCGGGCATACGTCCATGCGTGCGGGCTGGTCAGTGTAGCTGCGTGAGCGCGAGTGTGCATGTGCGCGCGCGCATGCGTGCGAGAGAGCGAGCAATGTTGCATGCACCGTGCTGCGGGTGTGGAAGTCAGAGGACCACTTGTGTGAGTCAGTTCCCTTCTTCTCCCACATGGGGCCCAGGAATTGAACTCAGGCTGTCAGGCTTGGGTGGCAGATACCAGCAGCTATATTTAAGGGAAGCTCTGTGGGGGCTCCCCACGCCCAGCCACCGGTAGGGACAGGCTAAGCAGCTCTCTTTCCTCCACCTGCTCTGCCTTGCAGTCCCCTAAGTGTTGACTCTGCTATTTGGGACACTCTCCTGTTTCTATATTTATTTCACCTTGAATTTCCCTCAAGGATAGCTCCCGGAGCCCCATAGCTCTTTTCCTCATTTTGCCTCTCAGATATTTGCAATTATTTCCTTTGCTCTTTTTTTTTTTTTTAAAACACGGATGTCCCCAAATTCCAACGTATCCAGTGCTATCAAGAAAGATATGAACATACCCCAGAATGGTACCCTTAAAGAAGGACCCTTAAATATGAACCAAAGACACCCAGATTATCCCTCTTCTCACTCCCCACCTCAGTGACTATTTCCGGCAGCTCCTTCCACACTTCAGACCTTGTCTGCTTTTTCTATTACCCCCCCCCCCCCGTTTTTTCACCTCCATTTTCGGATCAATTAACAAGAACAAACTCAGCTTTATCTCAGGGCTTTGGATATCATCATCAGCGCCCAGCCCCTCTGTGGCAGGTGACTGGGAAGTGTCTGTTCTAAGCAAGTGCATCAGAAGCTCTGTGGCCTACAGAGTGTAAAGCCCAGAGGTTCCCCAGTGGGGAGATCACACCTGAGACCCCCAAAGCCACCAGACAAGAGGCACTTGGAGATGATTTTGCACAGACATAAACGGAGGAGGGTTCAGGGGACTAGGGAGGACTAGGAGGGAGGATTTGCTCGAGGCAGAGGCACTGAGCACAAACCCTGAGGCATCTCCATCTTTATTTTCAGCTCCCTCAGGGTCACCACAGTGGTGATGTTTGTGACAAAGTTGACAACTGACAGGTTTGTAGCAAATGTCACATGCCAACTCAAGCCACACATGGCTTCTGTGCACCTTGTGGTGCATCTGGCCTTTCTCACAGCTGTGACACATGCCCTCTGTTGGCATAGCTGGATTTCAGATGACAGAATGGAGGCATGGGGGAAGTTGGGAGCATGCGGAAGTCCCTGCCCCCGCACAGCTGGAGGGTGGAAGAGCCAGGCCTTTTCAAGACTGAGCCTGGAGCCCGATGCTTAAACCTTACCATGATTCTAAGCTGTGTCCTCATTTGAACATCCCTGAAGCACATCTGCTATGTAAGGTGTGAGTCACCAGGAGCTCATGGAGCAGGCAATGAGCTGCAGGGCCAGATTTAATGAGAATGCCTAGCTTCTTCCTACCACGAGGCAGAAGAGTAACAAATTGATACACTGATTCACTTAACCCTCCCAGCTACTGTATCACCCCCATATTACAGGTAAGCGAGGGATAGAGAGATTAAATCACATGCACAAGTGTGGGAGTTGGAGGAGGTGAGAGTCATATGCAGGCTTTTTATCTTCAAGAGTTCAAGCTCTGATCTGATAGCCTCATAAAACCATCCAGAGGCCGAAGGTTAAAAACCACACAGGGGCCATTCCAATACTGTGTCTAGCAAAAGCAATGGGTTTCTAGACATTATTTTTATGGCTGTTTATTGAGCATCTTCTGTGACATTGATGCTAACTGCCAGCTTAATGGAATCTGAGATCACTTGAGAGATGAGTTCTCTTGCACTTGTGAGGGATCTTCTAGATTAGGGTTAACCTCTGACAAAGTTTGTGAGGGACTATCATGTTAAGGGGCGTGGGAAGACCTATTTGAACCATGGGCCAGACCATTCCCTGGCCAGGAGAACCTGGTTTATATAGAAATAGAAAAGGGAGCTGATGAAATGTCATTCATTCCCATCTACTTCCTGAGTGTGGATGTCATGTGACCAGCCCATCCTGCTCCTACTGCCTTGATTCCCCTGCCAGGATGGACTGGGCCCTTAAACTTGTGTGGCAATGAAAGCCTTTTCCCCTTTAAACTGCTTTTGTCAGAGGATTTTAATCACACCAACAGGAAAATAAATCAAGATACCTACTATGTGTCAAGCATGTGTCACATTAAGAGCTAGGTGTAAGACATCAAGGGGAGCATCCTGGTTCTGCACTCCTGAGGGCTACCATCTGTGGGAGGTACAAATGATGAGCATTTGTGTGTATATGCAACAGGACTAGCAAGGAATCCAGACAGGGCAGGCAGATGTGAGGGAATTTGTGTGTGTGTGTGTGTGTGTGTGTGTGTGTGTGTGTGTGTGTGTGTGAGAGAGAGAGAGAGAGAGAGAGAGAGAGAGAGAGAGAGAGAGAGAGGAGATTAGATTGCAGAACCTCATATTTAGCCATTGTGTCGAGAGAAATAGGGACCATATATGGCTATTGAACAAGAGAGAGGCATGATTAGATCCACTTTTAGAGTGGCTCTTCAGCTTTACTCCGTGTGTGTGTATGTGTGTGTGTGTGTGTGTGTCTGTATGCACATGTGTGTGTGTCCCCGCCTCCCTATGTGTGCACACATGCATATGTGTGTGTGTGTTCAATACTGTAGAGTGCAGGGTACATCCAAGAGGAAGGAGGCCAGAAGACTCTCACACTGATCCTGTGGATGAAGAGAGAGGACCTGATGACTTACTTGTGATGGACGTTTCTACCCAGCCCCATGGGTGCAGCTGGTCCAAAGCACACACAGTGAAGGACATGGATGGCTTAGTGTACGTGCCTCTCCAAGACCCGAGGAGGCCAGAGTTCTAGATGAGCACAGTGACTCCTGAGCTGGAGGGAGCATAGTTGCACCAGCCAGGCCGGTGCGGCAGATTGCCAAGCTGAATTGGTATGCCTGGGCTGACTAACAAGCCTCCAGATGATGCTGATTCTGTGGTCTTGGGGAGCTCATTTCTGAGCTAATAGTAGAGAAGAAAAGCCATCCAAATTGTAGCCATACTCCCTCAAGCTGAACCCAGTTTCTATCCCTATTTAACCCAGTTAGAATGGACTGACCTCTTGAACACTCTTTGTCTGCAAAATGAGTGGTCACACTAACATTGAGAGGTGGCTGTGACTTCAGTAAGTCAGGTCGCAGGCTTATTCCAGTACTTGGCACAAAAAGGGAGACTGAGTAAATAGCAATGTTATTACTATTATCCAGACAAAAGCTTGAAATTGTACTTGGGCAATAACGCATTCAGATGTGAAGAAAAACAGTATCTTAATGAGCACTCAGAGCCTGGGGCCACAGTGGTGACATGGAGGTGATGCTGGTGAATAATAACAAGATTTGGTAGCACATGTGGAAGAGCTAGATTTGTCAAGCAAGACATCAAAGGCAGACAAGAATCGGAGCCTCTTACTTTACAGCTGCTAACCCAGCCTGTCCTTTTGATCCATCCTTTAAGTAGGGAAATGCCTTTTTAAATTCATCTATCCAGTTTTTCAACCCATCTTCCCACATCTCCACTTACTATCCCACCTACTGATAAATATATCAACCCATCCATCCACCCATCTACATATCCATCCATCCACCCATCCATCCACCCATCTACATATCCATCCATCCATCCATCCATCCATCCATCCACCCACCCACCCATCCATCCATCCACCCATCCATCTGTCTGTTCATCTGTCCATCCATCCACCCACCATCTGTCTGTCCATCCATCCATCATTTTACCTACCTACCCATCTATCAATCTACCCTCTCACCTATATAAATGTCCATCCAACCACATGACCCAGCATTTTTCCAAGCTTCACTCTTGACTTTAATGTCTCTCAGGTACAAGGATGCTCAATGGAAAATTTCCCCAGTCAAGTAGACCTAGCATTTGAATCTTCTTTGTGCTGTCTGATGTTTCCGTTTTCTAGCCAGGAGATCTAATTATCTCAAAACCATTCACACCTCTCACAAAAGTGGGCAGAAGGCAAATCAGAATGGCACATCCTGAACCAAAACAAGAACCGAAGAAGAGAGGTGGTTAAGAGTTAAGGCTCTGTCTCCATAGCCTCTCACTGCTGGCTAACCCAGGCTTTAGTGGGAGACATTGGATGAGCTTTCTCCTATGAGTCTTGGTTTCTTTTTTTTTAGAAAATGAAAATGTTAACACCAGATACCTCAGTGTTAGTTGTCAGATATTATATAATATGAGTATCTTTATACACTTATAAAGGAGTTGGGATGATTCTTGGTATATTAGGTAAATGCTGGATAACTCTTGCCTGATACTGGAATACAGAGTTGAATTGCCAATAGGAGAATCTGTTCAGATCCTCTTTTGCTAAAACAACACCTCACTGGTGCCGCCTCTGAGAATACATGCCTAAAATGAGTTGAGGGGAAATCCTTATTTCTTTAATTAGATGAACCTTCTGCCAGACAGATCGGTGCTGAGTGTGAGGATCAAGGGAGAGAAGTATTTACCAGCATAACGTTTATGAGCTACCTTCTAGTGTTTCAAAGCACATTTCTATCTTGCTCCTCACTATATCCTGACAAAACACCATGCTTTAAATAAGCAAGTTATTATTAGCTTAATTTTGAAAGAAATAAAGAAAGAAGCCCAAGAAGGTGGAGTGGCTTCTTAGAGGTCACACAAGTGAATGACTTGCAGTAGCTAGTTGTTTTTTGTTTGTCTGTCTGTTCTGTTTTTCCCATCCCCCCCCCCCCCCCCCCATTATACTACGCCACAAACTAAACTCAATTTCTCTGTTTCCTGTCTTTGGATAAGTGGGAAACCAGAAAACTTTGGCTGACTTCTCTGGCTCTTTATACTCCCTGATGCCACCACTGAAAAAATATGTATGCGCAGAGGTCTGGGGCTATTGTCAATTATGAACGGCAGTCTCTTTAGTGTGTCAAATCCATCCCTTTGTGGGAAACATTCCTTTTGGCATTGGCAACAGCACCGAAGTAAATAGTTTATTTGCCAATAACATAGCTTGTTAAATTTTAATCAAATAGAGTATTGTACGCACGTAGTTACTAAGATGTACCCCTTGGGAATGAGAGAGATCGCTTTAGAAATGAATTAATAATGGGGCCCTTGGAAGCCAAAATGAAATGGCCAATGGAGCCTTGATGTGAATTAGTACAGTTTTAGTTGCAAATTAGTGGAGTTGGTCTTACCCTGCTCCTATTAAAATTTCTTCGCTAATTATTTTTGTAAGATAATAAGACCAACCAGAAGTGTGGTGTTTCTCTGCTGCCTCTCCTCTGAAATGCTCAGGCTTCTCTAGGGATGATTTCAGCATGCAGCCCACCATCCCAGCAGAATGAAGGCACTACGGTGACCTCAAGGAAAAGTATTAGAGTGGCTAATCCATGGGCAGGATCTCCCTCCAGGCACGCAGTAGGGCTGCCTTCCATCCACTCCATGGCATACTCTAAAGAGATGGAAGGGGAATCAATATATGTAAGTTCTGGATGGAAGACTTAAAGGCAGCCATGCGGTCCACCATTGTCTCTCCTCTGTCATCCAGTAACGACATAGAGTACATATGTTGAGTTTCAGTCAGTCTGGACGTTCAGAGAAGACAACCCAAAGCAGAGCCTATGTTCAGTTTTGTGATGGACACAAAGAACAAGCCAGGAAAGAAACTATGGTTAGTTTAACTCTCTGACAGTTGGTGGCTGGTTGTTACTGTTGCAAGCCAAGCCTATCCATACAGATACACAGGGCATATTCTCATGTATGTGTCACCAGGGTTGTACATTTCAAACAACCACCAAGTTAAAGCTGGCACTTGGGATTTTGGGACCTGAGCCTGTGTCTTGTCTCTCTTTGAACCTCTGTTGCCTGCCAGATTGATGAGTAAACACTCAGCAATTGTGAGAGATTAGTAATGTCCTCTTGTCTTGTCTTCCCTTGTGTGTGCACGTGTGTGTGATCTATGTGTGTGAGCATGTATATATTGTGTGGTGTATGTGTGTATGTGTGATGTGTGAGAGTGTGTGTATGTGTGGTATATATGGTGTGTGTGGTATGTCTGTGTGTGTATGTGTGGTGTATGTGAGTATGTATATGTGAGTGTGTGGTGTGTGTGGTGTGTGTGTGTGTGTGTGTGTGTATTCGAATGTGGAACCCAGAGGTCAACTGCAGTTGTTGCTCCTTGGTAGTTTTCCATCTTATTTTGGAGATAGGGTCTCTGCCTCACTAATGAGGCTAGCCAGGCTGGCCAGAAATCCCCAGGGACTCTGCCATCTTTCCCTCCACAGTGCTGAAGATTATGAGCACTGTATCAGTGTGCATGCTCACACACACATACCCCACCCACATTTGTATAAGGATGACGGGCATGGCTTCTCAGTTCCAAAGCACCTTTCCAACGGAGCCATCTACCCAGTCCACCCACCAATAATGCTTACTAAATGAGTTCTTTTAAAAGTGTGGAACATTATCCTTCAGAGGTAAGTGGCCGATCTGGCGATGCTGATAACAGAAAGAGTAACCTCACTGATGACATCTACACAAGGCTCACAGTGAGCCTAGCACTTTGCTAAGTAATTCAAGAACAAAAAATTTGAGTCAGTTCTGATGCTAAGGCAATACTAGAGTTGTCTCAGTCTTGAAAACCATTAAAAAAAAATCAGAGCCACAGATGAGGGGAGACACTTTCCAGAGCTGTTACTATGTGTCAGAATTGGGACTCACCCCCAATCTGTCCATCCCACATGCTCTTAACAGAGTCAGAGATTCTGTCTCCAAAGGGAACTGAGTAATGTTTGGGACATCCTGTGTGGTGTGACAGGCACAGAGCAGCTAAAGACCCAAATGCTTTATGTGTTGCTCCAACACACATGATGACCTCACCCGATCCCAAATCAAGGAATCATTCAGTCCCCAATGCCAGCCAGAAGCGCCTTTAAGCCCCATATGTGCCAGTGAGGTTCTTAGCCACCTTGTAATTCAAAGTTTTAAGGCTGCTGTGCCATCTTGCCTGAGACTGCTGGAAATAAATGAATGCACTCCGAGCTGATCACATGCTACATTAGAGATTTGCAGGCAGCTTTACAGCAGCACACACCTCTCACAAAGAGAGAGACACTTGGAAGGTGATGGAACCCCAGAAGCCGGGAAGCGCAACAGGTAATGATAGCCATCATTGCCGCCTAGGTCCTGCAGCCTGAGCCACTGTCCGCGGTGCTGAACCAGGAGTCAGCTTAGTCCTGGAGGCTCCCAGGGAAGACTCACTCACCAAGGGCACTCATGCGGGGAGACACCTTTCCCCATCTCTAACCTCCACATCTCAAGGACGCTCTGCCCCCACCCTTGAAGCAGGTTAATTAACATGCAGGAAGTGTTGCTATTTTTGTGTCCATCTTGAAAGGATTTTTGGTCTGAGGCTTGACAGGGTGGCAGTTTCCTTTACATTATACATTCCCTCAATCTTCAAGGTCTTTTCTGCCACGGAGTCTCTGCCATGCACCTGCATAAGCACACGCACACGCACACGCACACACACATGCACACACACACATACATACACACGTACATACTCATCCACACTCATCCACATTCACACACTCACATACTCACAAACATACATATACACACTCACATACACACTCACATACTCACACATACACACTCACATTCACACACACACTCACACACAAGCAGTTCAAGAAGACAATAGTCATACTCAGAAGAGATTGGGACATAGGATATCTTAAAAGATGAAACAGGAAAGTGGCTGAGCATGGGACTCTGTTGTGATTTTAATTAATTAATTGATTTAATGTGTGGTGTTGCTATGGTATCTGTGTGGTGAATGTATGTAAATGGCAAGGGCATGCACCCACCTCTATATGAAAAGGCCAGAAGCAGACATTGGATGTCTTCCTATACTACTCTATACCTTATTTCCTTGAGACAGTTGCTCACTGAACCCAGAGCTTCCCATTTCAGACAGGCTGGTTGGCAAGCTAGCATCTAAGACCTTTCTCTGCTCCCCAGTATAGGCATTACAGGCATGAGTATAGGCTCCTTGGCTTTAATGTGGTATCATGGATTTTAACTCAGGTCTTTATGCTCGCATGGCAAGCACTCTTACCCATTTATCCATCTCTCTAGATTCAGAGCACCATCCTTACAGCAAAATCACCAATGACCAGATGATTAGCAGGTGAGGATAACATCCCTCAATTCCATCTCACAGGATGAGTTAAGTTGATAAGATGTGTCACAGAGGGAGGAGCAAGCTGATCTCATGCTAAAAGGCTGTCTTTAGGGGTCACTGTGTCCTTCAGGAACTTACAGTGCAAACACTGGTGGATGTGGCACAGTGGGCAAGCCTCCAAGGCTGAAGACAGAATGAGGCTCTGATCATTACAAGCTCAAGTGCCTGCTCTTTTGTTCATGTTCCTGTGAGTCCTGCTTGGGAGGAAGTCTGGTCAAAGTAGTTATTGATAATGAGGGATGTCTCCCCATTCCTTCAGGAACACTTGATGCAGAATGGCCCTGGGGGAGGAAAAAGGAAGAAGTGTGTGTGTGTGTGTGTGTGTGTGTGTGTGTGTGTGTGATAAAATACACAAAATGGTATACTACAAAACATTTAAGAATGAGTGCATGTATAGATGCATTGAAGATACTTGGAGCATTCTGCAGTGTGGGTTGGCGTGACATATCAGTATCCACTCCTATGGATCTGGCTCACCTGGCAAATTTATTTTTATTTTATTTTTGTGTATCTGTCTACCAAAGTGGATAAGTCCAAGAAAAGTTTTTTTTCTTTTGTACCTTGTATTGACATACACTTCATTTTCAGGCCTGTGTCTTCCTGGACAATGCCTTGATTTTAAGTACACATAGTACCCACAGACAACAACTGTTGAAGAGCCTCTGATATCTTGACATAAATGGAGAAACTGGGGCTTGTAAACAGTTAAATCTTCACAAAGTCATGTGGCATTCAAGATTATGCCTTGAGCAGACTTCATGACTCCTACCTTAGAGGTCACTCACTCTATGCTGCTAGCCATGGTTGGCTACTCAGTATCCAGAGGGTTGGCTTGGCTTAGGATATGTGCTGATCAGCAGATATCCTGACACTTGACATAAAGGAGCCTGAAGCTCTCTCTTTCCCCAGAGATTATGGACACTTCAGTCATAGAATCTGGACTCTTCTGATAATGGGCCATCCTGGGCTAACACTAAATGAAGACTTGCCTAGTAAAACGTTATAAGAAAGTGATCAAGAGCCAGCAACATGATACATAAAGATGGTGTGACTGTCTGATACCTTCTGTGCCCTCCTTGCATGGCCTCTGGGAAATATATAAGCTGCTTGTTTTGCATAGCTCAAGCCTCATACTGATGCTTTCTTGTCTGCCATGCTCCCTTTTGGTTGCTGACTTCACTTTCAGTATGGTCATGGTGACATTTCTCTGTATGGCTTGGCTCTTTTCTCATCTCAGCCTTTACACATACCAGGACACACTCCATCTCTCCTGCTTTCTCTCTCTCTCTCTCTCTCTCTCTCTCTCTCTCTCTCTCTCTCTCTCTCTCTCTCTCTCTCTCCCCCTCTCTTTGTTTTTGTTTTTTTGAGACACGGTTTCTCTGTATAGCCCTGGCTGTACTGGAACTCACTCTGTAGAGCAGGCTGAACTCAGAAATCCGCCTGCCTCTGCCTCCCAAGTGCTAGGATTAAAGGCACGCACCACCACTGTCCTGCTTTCTTATCTCGTCATTTATCACAACCACCAGACCCTCTGTAAGCTCGTCCTCATGTCTTTCATCAACTGAGAGCTGCTGTTGCCTTAGCATGTAAAGAGAGACACAAAGATAAGTTTGTATCTAGTAGGTGTGTCTAGCTTGCTCAGTGCCTACCACAGAGAAAAGGAAAGATATAAAGGTAAGTTTGTATCAAATAGGTGTGTCTAGCTAGCTCAGTGCCTGCCACAGAGAAGGAGTGGAATGGATGGATGGATGGATGATAAATGGGAAAAAGAAAAAGCATTCCCTGAAGCCTCTTCAACAGCTGACAAGAGACTGAATGTGATGTTGGAGAGTGTGAACAAAGAAGGAGACATTTAATTGATAGAGTAAAGCCAGGACCAGAATATAAACCGCTTCCAGGTGGACAACTCCCTGTTAAAGCCAGATGTCTGCTCTGTTGCTCACTGGCCTTGAGTTGGCTATGCATGGAACAGAGCTGAGCAGAACCTTCAGTCAAATAGCTTCAATCTAGGGAGACATTACGGGAGCTGAAGGCAGTGTTCTTCCCTGGCTCTGCCAAAGTTGGGGGAGTCCTCAAAGCCTCTCCACTGGAGAGGTTTCAGGACACCAGAAACCGCTTCACCACAGGGCAGACAGTCCCCAGTGTGGCTGCTACTGTAGGGACATCCTAAGGGAAAGTGAAGGGTGAAGGAACTGTGGGTTCTGAGATTAAAGAGGGTGGGCAGAGGGAGGATGAGGAACAGGGAAGTGGCCGAGTGTGCTCCTGGGTATCTCTGAGTCCAGAGGGAAAGGAGGCATACAGGAGGGAGAGATTTCTGACAATAGTTCCAGAGGATAATAGCTCCTCCAGAGATCAGCTGATGACTGGTGGGCTGTGAACTTCGACTTTTGCCTCAGACTGCCTGACTAGCTTTATCACCCGCCAACTGAGCAACTTGGGAACGTTCTCTAGTGAAGCCTCCATCTAGCTCTTTTTAAGAGTTACAAATCCTATGGAGGTGTAGGGAGTGCCCATATTACTGATGTGATGGTTAAAACTGATTTGGGTATTTCATAGGACAGAGTGCCTGGGACTCCATACAGGCTCAGTAAGAGTCGAGTACTATTAATACTTACTGCCTGTTAGTAACTTGTTTGTCATTAATATTTGTCGAGAGCTGTAAAATGTAGCTTGGCTGGAAGAGTGCTTGCCTAGTGTGCACAATGCCCTGGGTATGGTCTTCACACTACACAAAACGAGTGTAGTAGCTCATGTCTGTGGTACTTGTGCCTGGGAAGTGAAGGCAAGGGGGCTCAGAAGCTCAAGTCTATCCTCAGCTACATAGCAAGATCAAGGCTAGCCTAGGCTACATGAGACTGTGCCTATAAACAAACAAGCAAATACATGAATTTAGCATTCTTGGCAGCTCAAGCATCATTTATCTGTTGGCTTCTGGTGACCCTTCACATGTCTCATACACCATGGATACCAAAGAAGTGTGGTTCACATAAACATACAGACAAACAGGAAATTATAGAGACCTTTATGCTCTGAGCTTGTTATGCAGTTATATACTTTGGACCTTCTGTTACCTTCCCCTGGAGCACCATTCTCCATATTACTCCTCCATGACTGCCTGCACTTCTCAAGAATCAGACTAAAGGCTTGATTTTCTAAGAACAAAAAGCCCTGACATCACCAAGGTTTTGTGTCTTTGCTCTTAAAAGCAGCTGGGAGAGACACAAAATACAAAATCTAAGAAATCAAGACCTGGATTTTCAGTTCCATTTGCATGGAGAGCCTTGAGCGTGACCACGGGGGATCTCTTGGTATTTTGTACCTAAAGATGTGACAAATGGGAGAGATGCTGTTCAGAGCATGAGCAGGCTGGCTCCTGCTCACTCCTGCAGAGCCACCTTTTCTGCAGAAGTGTGTGTCGGGTGCCTCTTATGGAACAGCAACCATAGTGGAGTGTAGATTAATCTTAGTAAACATGACCAACAAGAGATGTCCCAATTTGGTGTGGGAGGCAGACATTAAAGAGATAAGTGTTTCGAAGAAGAAGATATGGAATTACAATCTGTGATAAAGAAGAGGCGGAGGCACAACTAGAAGACGCTTTCTGGGGCTCTAAAGGGTAGGAGGGAACAGACGTTCAGAGAGGGTTAGGTAAAGCACCCGGGCCCTGCAGAGCAGCCTGGTGCAGGCCTGAGTGCTAAGTGGGAAAGGCAGGGCAGAGACCTTAGTTAGTGGAGAGAACTTAAGGGCATACGGACAAGCAAAGTGAGAAGGGAAATGAGAAATAGAGGCCAGTGGAGTGGGCAGGGCCAGCTCCTGCAAGGCTGGTCGACCGGACCACAGAAAGTATAGGATCCCAGATAAGAAAGAGCAGGAGAGAGCTCCTTTAACAAACTGTAAAACCACAGAAGAATGCTAATGACCTTCAGCCTGTCACTAGCCTTTGGGTTTCCTCCATCCACAAGATAAGACAGCATTATTTATCCAACCATGCCATACCCATGTCTAAAGACGATGGCAACTGCTTGCAAAGAGCATCTCTTCATGATCGTGTAGCGTACCTGGGCTTCGCTCTGGCTGCACCAGGCACTGTGGGTTGTGTCAGTGCTCAGACAAAGCTGAGCTATTATCAAAGGGGAGGGAGCTTCCTGCAGGCTGTATGGAACCATGATGTATGCGGCTATTCCGGGCCTGGTGGGAGGGAGGCTGGGAGGGGTTTGGCCGGAAGAACAGTTATTTCAGGACATATCAGCCAGCAGTTTGTAGCCTGGGTGTGTAGAGCAGATCTGAATAGACAAGAGACCCAGAGAGCCTGCAGTTTCTGGAAGCTAAGGGATGCCCCTCTATGGCTCCAGGTGAGAAGGTGGGCTCCATTGTAAATGTGACATTACGAGTCCTGGAAGAAGAGGATACAGCATCAGCACCTGCTGTGTAATCCTGTGCAGGTGCCTGCCAGGTCTCATGTCTATGGCCAAACACCTTACACACATTCCTCCCAATAATTTAATCATGGCTGTGATGAAGCCTATTGAAGAAACTGATACTTGGAGAGGTTAAGTGGGTTACCAGTGTCAGGTGTGAGACTCAGCTCTCCACAGACACCAGGCCATTTGTCCTGTGGTTCACCCGCTTCTCATATCATGCATGACAGAGCAGGACCATGGGACAAACACGTGATGCTGTGTGTTTAATACTCAGCTTGGCAAAGCTGAGGCAGCTCTTGAGCCCACAGCGCAGCCAGATTTCACTCTTAGTATGTGGAGGTGGGTGATAAAGTCAGGTCTTAAATTTAGCCGGGAAGGATGAAGCTGTGGTTTTCAGAGCATCTCTAGTCACTTGGGTAAGAATTATGGACCCAAATGTGTGTGTCTACAGAAGCCTAGAAAGGGACCAAGAGCTACAATGTTAATTCCACTTGTAAATAACACTCTTGATAATAATCTTTAGGACGGTACTGCCAGTTGTCTAGGGAAGGTTGGGTGCCAGGTACCAGGTGCCAGGTGCCAGGTACCAGGTGCCAGGTGTCAGGTGTCAGGTGTCAGATACCAGGTGTTTGGGGAGGTAGCTAGTGCTTCATGCTATACCCAAGACCCTGAGACCCACAGACTGATAGAGGAATCCCACTCCCTTCATGAAGATCATAAAGATGTCTTTACAGGGTGCAGAGTTCACACTGCTGGGAACCCCTCCTCTCCTATAAGGATGAAAACTAGACACTTACACTCTTTGTGCATCTGGCTCAGACAGCATGGAGTTGCCCTCTGGCTCCTGAGAACACCAGATCTGGTCCTGGCTGTTAAATCATCATGCTCCCCTGACCACAGTGACAGGTTTGTAGGCAGGTGCTTAACCAAGGGAAGATGAGTAGAGAGAAAAGGGTGGGGTGTTCTTTGGTAGAGGCTTCAAAGGACAAGACTGAGGAGCTCTGAAAACTTTCTTGTCACCAGAGTTGGAGAGGTTACCTGAGGATGGTGCCAATGCCATACAGGACATGTGTTGAGAAGCAAACAAAGGTGCCTGAGTTCCTGGATCCAGCTGGCATCTCACATACAAGAATCAACACTGAAGCCATCATATGTAGTTGGTATTCCTTCTAAATAATGTGTGTGTGTGTGTGTGTGTGTGTGTGTGTGTGTGTGTTGTATGCATTCGTGTACATGACTGAACAGTACAGAGGCCAGAGGTTGAATTCAGAAGCCTTCTTTGGCCACTTCCCTACCATGTTTTCCAGCTCACAGTCTTTCACTGAATTGGCTGGACTGGCATACCAAGAAGCCTCAGAGACCATGCTGTCTCTGTATCTCTGTGTTGGGATTTCAGCATGAGCTGCCACACCCAGCTCTTTTCCTGAGAGCCAGGCATCCAAATTCAGGCACTTTGCTGACATTTCCCCAGGTCCTAACCATCGGACTCTGACCGAACAAATCACCATCATCATTAACCATAAAATGTTACTGTGGGTTTGGGAAGCACAAGCCTGCTGTGCCTGAAAGCAGCTTGCTGATGGGTATAGGAGTCAGGTTTCTGGCCTGTCTGTTGCTTTCTCCAGTCTGAGATTCTTGGTAAGTCGTTCTTCCTCCCTGCGCCTCTATATGGTACTCTAAGAACAGCCTCTGCATCACTGGACTAGGGGGCACTTTAAATGAGATCGTGCACGCCTAAGGCTATGACTGCTGACAGTAAGAACTCAGGGGACACGAGTGTTCACAAACAAGTTGTTTTTATTTCCACCAGTTTGGGACTCTGGGGTACTATGTGTGCAAGTGGAGCTGCTCGTCGTAAAACACACACAGGAAGAGTTGTCACTCACTTAGCTTCTGTTACGGATCCTGTAGGGTCATCTCACGCCCACTGATTGACAATAAGCCTGAGACAGGCAAAGGACAGTAAGAATGTTCAGGACAGCACAACACACACCTCTGCACGCCATACCAACCCTCTCTCTCTCTCGTTCCTTCCTTTACCTCGGCCACTCACAGACTGAGCTTAGTTCCCATTCACGCAAGGATGTTCCTCACACTTCCACTTGCTTATCATTATTCTGGAGATCAACTTGGTTTTTTTTTTTTTTCCCAAGAGATTTAATTAAAGAGGAAACTTCTTATCACTGTTGCAAATGGGAAAGGAACACCTCATTCGCAGAGTGGGGAGACAGCCTTAGAAACAGATAGGTCGAAAACAAAGGAGTGTCATGAAATTCCAGCTCCAGCAGCTGCCTGCCCTAGGCTCAGGCCTGACACCTGGTCTCCCTCCTGTTAATAAAGGATGAGCAGGTGATGAGAGGCCTGAACAGCAAAAATGGAGTAAACGCCACCAAGCAGGAAAGTGAACCAAGACAGAACTCTCCTCTTCGCATGTGGTCCCTTGGTGTTCTGACTTGTGTTTATGGAGTCATGTAAAATCTCTGTGTGCACACAGTGGGCCCCCAACTTTGGAAAACACTGAGCCCCAAATTTATCTATTATCTGTCTGTTTATCATCTATCTATCTATCTATCTATCTATCTATCTATCTATTATCTTGTTGGATTCTTTCTATTCTCTCTCTCTCTCTGCTCTCCTTTGAAATCCTAAATAATCCCTATGATGGGATTTGGTTGAGATTAAGCTAAATACACACACACATACACACACACATATGCACATACACATACCACACACACACATACACATACACACACACACCACACATACACACACACACACCACACATACATCACACACACCACACACACACCACACACACACATATACACACACATACACACACACCACACACACATACACACACACCACACACACACATCACACACACATACACACACACACACACACATCACACACCACACACACACACACACACACACACACACACCACACTGGGGAGAGAAGAGGAGGAGGAGGAGGAGAGAGCTTGTGGGTGAGCCTAAGAAACCCTGAACTCCATTATCAGAGATGCTTAATTGTCACCAGACAGACAAGACACATCAGAAGGCTAAATCCTCATTGCCCCATCCCTGTCTTCCTGGTGAGCCAGCTCCCATTCCCTGCTCCACAGGAGCCATCTGTATCCACACAACAAGAGCAGCAGCAGTTGTCATGGTGATTCCTCTAAACAAGGTAGGTGATGTAATTCTCCTTGGGAGTGTGGTATCAAGCAGGAGACTCAAGCACACGATGCATGATGCACGTGATTCAGACTCCTGAGGAGAAAGATTTGCACTGGATCCTAACCATTCTCCAGGAGCCAGAAAGAGGAAAACCGTGCACACAGAGTCTGTCCAAGCTCTAAAGAGGCACAGGCTAATGTATGGCTGTGGGTAACTCACTTGGTCCAAAGTCGAGCACCCTCTCTGTCCCTTACCAACACCATACCTTGTTCTTGGTCATCTAGATGCCACAAAAGTACAGAGAGACCTAGAGTGGGGGGCTCGAGAGGCGGGGGCACATAGAGATTATTAGATACACAGATTGCATTCCACAACTGACTATACTGTGGGGTAGAAATTTCCAAAACATGTTCCACTAAACACACGTCCTGCCATATGTAATGTTCCTCTGCCATATACTGAGGGGTAGGCGATATACCTGGAGGACACCAACAAACAACACATTAAACAATAAAGAGGCATGTTTATTATTGTGCTTGCTGTTTTTCATAGGTTAGTGCAATTTGGAAGTTGGATGGAAACACCTTCCACGGGCTTTCTTAAAGGAATAAAAAGACTATAGAACTTTTGTCCCCTCTCTAGCAGGTAGTCGACACTCCATGTTCCCATGAGGAGCACACTCAGGGAGCATGTCTCTGTGAGGTGTGCTCACATGGAAACCTTCAGTGGGAAGGAAATAATACCCTCCAATTTCAGCAAACTGTTGCCAGTTTTCCCTGGACTGAGATAAAACAGCTTTCCCATGACTTACACACATCAGATTCATTTCTGGCCCTCTTGACACATGTGCCTATCCTTTTCCTGTCTAACCCTTTCCCTAAGGTTTGGGGGACTGCATAGGAGAACAAGAGTTCTCCTTGAAGCACCCTGGACACCCTGGGATGCTAAGTGCTACCCACCAGTTAGCATCCCAATCTCCTGTATTTGGGAAATGCCCCAGTTAGAAATCCTTTGGACCCACCTTCCTGAAGACAGACCATTTAAATTGTCAGTTCTCAACCTTTACACTTTTGCTTTGGGAATCTGCCCTGTACACTGAATCACACTGAAGCCCTTCCCAGCCTTTTATCCACCACATGCCTGTAGCAAATCTCCAGCCCCGAGATATGAAATCATCCTGAACACTGCCAAGTGGCTGAGAATAAAATTGTTCCCAGCCAAGAACCATTGTTCTAGATCAATCTTTCTGTGGTAGTGGCACTGTATACGCTGGTCTGTGTTCTCCAATATGGTAGCCATAAACAGCCAGCAAGCAGCTGAAATGTGGCTGTGGTGGCAGTGGGAATCACCTTTTAAAAATAATAATGTAACAATAAAAATAATACACATCAGAAATCAATTCTGATATATAATGATAAATATATCAATATCTATACCTATATATCATATAGATATATAACATATCTATCAGAGATAGATAGATAGATGGATAGATAGATAGACAGACAGACATAATTTGCAGGTGCCCTGCAGCTACTGTATTTAGAACACAGTTGTAAATAAATACTTTAAATATCATGCATTTAACCCAAACCATAACCATGTATGCAAGCCCCAAATTTTAACTAAGCATTTATTATATGCCAATCAAAAAGCCACTGACAAGACATGTGGCAGCTCTTGTGTTCAGCACATCAGTGGGTGTTATCAAGTAAGCCAAAATACAAAGCATTGTGTGCTTTAAGCTTGCAGGCTGAACAAGATGGATCCCCCAAAGGGGATGTGGCTTCTTCAAATCCCACCACGTGCATTAGAGTGAGCGAGAAGGCTTCCTAAAGACACCTCCAGAGGAGCTATTGGAGCTGAGGGGGGGGGGCTTCATTAACACCCGGTGGTGCATCATGAAGGCTTGTTGACATGATTAGCTGCACCAGACAGAATCCCTGAGAGCGAGCTGAGAGCAGAGCCTCACCTTGCTTACTGTTGCCACTGCCAGCAGCTGGCACCACACCTGGCACACGTAAATGACCAGCAGACCCTTTCTCAAAGGATACCAGACTGCTTGAAGGACAGCAAAGACTCAAGAAAGCCTGCCATGCCAAGGATATTGACCATTTGACTCACTTGTCCCATGGGAGTCTGGATAGAATGGGAAGGAGATATGAGGTTGGGGAACCTTGCACCCACTCTTCCCTCCAGAATGGTCTTCTATCACTGCTGCTCTGGAAGTCCACACTCCAGGGGCTTTGGCATGTGGGTTCTAGGACTTACACAATGCCACCCACTCCCTAAGACTTAGGGTCTTTGTCCTTGTACAACTGGGCTTTTTGTCCCTGGTCCTCAAGACTCTGGCTTCTTGGCTGAGCTCCTCTTTCCAGTGTGCAGATAGCTGCCATGTGACTTCTCAATCCCTGTGACTGTGTGAAGTGATTTCTCACACATGTATATATATGTGCATATACACATGTGTGTGTATATAGATACATACATACATTCATATACATATGTGTGTATATACACATACATATATACCACATATGCATATAAAACCCATTTAAATATCTCAATAGAATATAAACATGTAGTATATAGAATAGGTATCCAATTAGGTATGTATTTGACCTATATACAATAGTACAATAGAAAACATTTAAGTTACATCAGGCTCTGACACCTAGCACTTTCAGTACAGTATCCTGGTTTTGTTTTTTACTTTGTTTTTGTTGTTGTTGTTGTTTTCTTTTGCTTTGCTTCAACCCCTTCACTCTATTCTCCATCCTGATGCCAGAGAGAAGCCTTTCTAGCAGAGACCATATCATGTCATTTGTCTTCCAAGACCTAGGCTCCCCAGGTCAGAGTAGAAATTAAAACCTTCATGCACTGCCCCAAATAAGATTAAAAAAATTTCCTGCACAGTTGGCTTTCCACCCAGGTGTCTTCTGAATTGTCCCCATTCCTTTTCCAAACATTCTAATGGAACGGTACCCCCCTCCCCCCAGTGAGCTTCTCTTCAAGTACCAGGTATAAAAGGCAACTGATGCTCCTTGCTTGTCCTCTTCTTCCAAGTTCAGCTCTATAAAGCACATTTTGTCATCACTTGCATATCCATCGACAGTCTTCCCCCTCCCCCTGAAATGTAAGACCCACCCAGGGAAAGAGTTTCTTACAGTTCCTGCTATCTATCTGGCACCTAGCAGATGCTCAATCGATAGTTCCAGAATGACTGAATCAGCCCTGGGACCTCTTTATGCAACTGCTCTTGTCATATCTACTCTCATCTTATAGGTAAGGAAGCCTGAATGTGGAGAAGTTAGTTCCCAGAAAACTGAGAGTTGGTTTTGGGATTGGAGACCAGCTCTCTAAGTCACATCCAACATGAAACACTGTATCACCGGACTTCCAGACATTTCAAAGGAGACTGGGTAACAGAGAGTTCAGTTACCATGGTCACATTAAAAACAAATACACAAACCACAGCAGCAACAGAACCAGTAACATTCTAGGTACTCAGTGAGACCTGGGTCATATTCTGCTTTTGTTGTAAACCAGTCCAGCTGTGTGTCCTTGGTCATGATCCCTCCCCTCTCTGGTTTAAACTGCTTAGTAATAGTGCTGAAATTGAACCTTACAAAACTCATCCTTGAGATGTCTGCTAAGCCCAAATCATCATACTGTGGTCTTTCTGGGATCTGCAGCAGCCCAGGACTCAGACATCGATTGGCTTGAGCTCAGACTCAGACACAGAATCCCAGCCTTAGTTCTTAGTTCTAGTGTCCCTTCCAACTCCAACATTCTCTGGATGGGCTTCGACATGTAGAGCAACCACAATATGCCCTGTCATTGGCTGACAGATCAGACTTGCTCTGTCTGCCTGGAAGCTCATCCAGGAAGGTGACTCCCCCCACCTCTGGCTTCATCCCTCTCACTCCTGAGAACCCATTCTGGGATATAATGGTATTCAACACAAACCCTCTGCCCTGTCACTGCAAAGGAGGTATCTCCAATAAGGTCTTGGCCGAAGAGTAGGTCAGGAGGAACAAACTGTGCAGTGTGGGCAGAGGGGAAGGGCTGGGGTGATGTCTCATCCTTGGAAAGTTTAACAAAGTGGAAAGATTCTTGAACAGGGTGTATAGATCCTTGGAGAAGCCCCGAGTTGGCACACACCTAGATCACATCGCAGCTTGCTTTCCACCGACTGCCTGTTCTCTAGGTATGTCACCTGTCTGCTCTTACCCCAGTGTGGCTGAAATTTGAAATGACCTTAATAATGACAGCAATTGTTCATCTGACTTGGATGTGGATCAGACCCTGCGGTAAACATTTCTGTTGATCACTGTAAGTAACTTAAGGAAGGGAGTACTAGTTCCACTCCTACTGAACAGATGAAGAAATCCAGGCACAGTACGAGAAGTAACTGGCTCAGAGACATTTTAGCAGGGCTGTATCTGAAGCCAGGAAGTCTGGTTTATGGGACTCATGTTCACTTACAACCACAGGGCTGCACTTGCTTCTCAGAACCCAGGAAAGGCTCAACAGTGGATGTCTTGACTTTTCGGGTGTGTGTTTTCCTGTCTGTGTGTTTGGGTGTGTGCATGTGTGTGCCTATGTGTCATATGTGTGTGCATGTGTGTGCCTATGTGTCATATATGTGTGCATGTGTATGCATTATATGTGTGCACATGGTAGTGTGTGTATGTGTGTGCATGTTTGTGTGTGTTGAGGTGCATTCATATGTGTATGTTGGGCTGTGTGCATGTGTGTCCACCTGTGAGTCATGTGTGTACATGTGCATGAGTGTGTGCACCTGGTAGGATGTATGCATGTACATGTGTGCATGTGTGTTGAGGTGTGTGCATGTGTGTCTGTGTGCATGTGTGTTGGGGTGTGTGTATTTGTGTGTATGTAGGCTGTTCATGGGTGTGTATGTGTGTGTGTGTGTGTGTGTGTTGGGGAGTGTGCATGTGTCTGTGCATGCATTGCATGCTTGTGTTTGCCAGCACACTTGCCAGTGCTTGTCCCTTTAGAGGCCAGAGGTTGATGTTAGATTTCTTCCTTTACAGAACCCCACCTTATATTTTAGAGATGGTCTCTCCCTCAACCCAGAACTCAACATTTTGACTAGACTGGTTGTCCAATGAGCTCTGGGTAATGCCCATCTCTCCTTTTCTGAGAGAGGGGACTACAGACTCACATCTCTGTGCTAACTCTCATGTGGGTTCTGGAGATCTGAGAGAGGTATTGCTTCCACTGAGCCCTTTCCTCAGCCCTCAGCCTCCCATCTCTGTGTGGATCTGGCTTTGCGCACACATTCGGGAGAACACTCTCACACTGAGCCACAACTTTCGTCTCTCATTAATACGAAATGTCATAATTACTAAGCACGTTGTGTGTGGAAGTTCTTTCGATAATTCCTGCTTTGTTCAGTTCCTCAGAGCAGCCCTGATATGCTCTCAGTCAGTGTTTCCTAGAAAGTGAATCTCTGACAGCTAAAAGGACTTGGCCAATGTTGCACATCTGGGTATAAATCACACGCCTACAACTGTGTCACGATATCCACAGACCACCTGCAGTGGGACCTCTGGGGTTGGGTGAGCACATTTGGTAGTGTTGCCTCTGGCTGCCTACATGGCTTTGCCTCTGGTTACATTCTCACCCATTTGTGTGAGGAAGAGGGTTTGGCTTCAAGTAAAATCTTCAAACCTTTGGAGTTTGGGGATGTTTCCTCAGCCTCCAAGATGATGTTTCCTCTGAGTCTCCCAAGATATCCACTGGGAGCTGCTCTGCCAAACATCCCCGGCATCCATAAGGTTAGCGTCCCTGACACAGAAGGGAACTGGATAATAGCCTAGAAGGTGGTGGGCTCCTAATGCCACCTTAGTATCAGGAATCCAGGTTATATTTAGACAGTGAGCTCACTAAGTTGTCAGGGGATACCCACAATCTAGTCTCTCTCTCTCTCTCTCTCTCTCTCTCTCTCTCTCTCTCTCTCTCT